>KQ030626.1:46545-61584 GCA_000956045.1 Hirsutella minnesotensis 3608
TAGAGTCGGCATTGACTTGCGCCGCATCCCGGCGGCCTTCCCGGTAAACACGGGCTGGGCTATCCAGACATCGGATGCGGCCACGCGTGACTTACTTGTGCAGCGGCAGGCGGGGTGGGCGGAAGACCTGGAAGCCGCGGCCGTAGAGATAAGCCAGAAATGGCATTCGTACGTAGTAGCCGATTGTCCTCGTAGACTCACAGACCTACGAGGTGTCGAGATCAACTACGAGGAGGCTGTCAGAGAAGAGATTACCTGTCAAACCGGACTGAAGCCCATCAGCATACGTCCATCGCGACACGACTCGGGTGACATGCCTATCCAGACCCTGATTGTTTCCTTCCTGGAACCTATACAAAGACCCTGGAGACTTTTCGGCGCCAGTCGTCTGGCCCGCTACATCGACAAGCCCAGCATTCCCAGCCAATGCGATAAATGCTGGGATCACGCGCGCCATAGCTGCGACCGGACGGCGCGCTGCCGACGCTGCGGCGAGACGGACCATCGGAGCCAAGAGTGCGCCGCCCTCGAGCAGTGTGCAAACTGCCTCGGACCCCACTGCGCTGATGACCCCAAATGCCCTGCCCGCTCTAAGCGCGTTCATGGCATGGTACGGCGACTGACAAGAGAGGAGAGGAGTCTGGTAAGGCAGGTGGGAGCTCAGCTCTTCGCGCAGCGAAAGACGCCGGCATCAAATCGCAACGTACCCGAGCAGTCTCGGCACAGCCCTGATTCAAGTCAATCACGCTCTTCGGAGCCGCAGGCAGCCGGAGAGGATGGAAGCTCTGACAGAAGCGACTCTGAGGAGTGAGCTGCACCCTCACCCCCTTGCATCGTCGTGGCCACGACACCACCGCACGCTAGCGACGACAGCCAGTTCACCCCTGACGTCCGGTCGAGGAAACGACGCACCAGTCCTGCGACTTCAACGGATCGATGGGTCGGAGGGGTGCGGAAGGAATAATACCCCGCGGCACAGATCTCACTACGTCTTGGAAAAGCCTCGACGTGCATCTCTCCTGGACCAGAAAGCCCACACCATTCTTGTCTTTTTTTTTGGAGACAGCACTTGATCGAAAGAGGCGGCACAAACATCATCATCTTAGCGGTTTGGCTTGAAGGGAAACCGCGTATCTATGATGCCCATGCTATCGCCCGAATGCTTGACCATGAGGTCGGATCTGCTGATCCAAGACGACGGCTTGAACACCATGAGGAAGAGATACTCCTCCATGTCGCCATCTTCTCGAACGAGTACAGAATCCTGGCTTGTTTCAAAGGGGCTAATTTGGAGATTAGAAATTTTTTGCTCCGGTTTCCAGTTAACCCAGCAGTGACCCATTTCGCCCGATTCTCTGCTGACGCGCTGCTACCACCTACTAGTGACCCTCTGGAGTGGCTGAAGGACGAAATGGTCAGTCTAACCGGGGTGATGGACCACGTTAAGCTCTGCGTTCTGCTTCACGCCGTTGCCGGCATCCCGTCTCGGCTCTTGAGGCTAGGAGATTGGGATGTAGTTCAGACTTCACTGCGCGCTTATGCTTTCCCTCATTAGCTACTTTAGCCCGATTACAGGCACAGCAAACAGGGTTCTCACCGACCGAGGGTAGACTCAGGAGCGGAATGCAAGAGATTATGTCCAGTCATGAAGATGTGGTACTAGAATTCTCTCGAAGTAGATTGCTTTTCAGTAGCAAGGATGTTTACCGACGTCGGGAATCCGAGCGGAGATTCTTCAATCTGCAAACAAAAGGTTTCCTTCACCCAAGCCTGAGCAATCTGTCATGTCGTGTGATCCGGTGTTTTCCCTGCAGCTGTACGCAGACTCTCTCGGAGCTCTTGGAGCGTAGAATTTCGAGAACGACACGCTCAAGCTGCAGCGAGATTCTGGATAAGGATGCGGACGCTCCCGAAGACGCATCCTCTGACATCGATGAGGCTCAAGCTGAACAGGGCTCAAGCTGAACAGGAGGTATGCTTCGCCAGTGCAGAAGCTGGCCTCGGCGATGGGAAGACTAGATACCAAACGCCTGGAAGTCATCCACGAGTTTGCACTGGTGGTGAAGCCAGATGACTCGGAGGGCATCTCTATCGCGACGTCCAGCTCTCAAAGGAAAGGCAAGGTCGGGTTGGGAGGAGCAGATATCCCAATAATGAATAAATACATAATTTTGCCATTTTCTTATGTATTACTATGGTGTGCCTCATATTCTTATGCGTTACTAACTATCGTCAAGCCAACATGTCGAACGCGACTGAAGATCCCCGAGTCAGGGTAGCCATCGAACACTACCTGTTGGATCTCGAGAACACCCAGCCGAGAAATACGAGGCGGAGTTCTCTCTCCAAGCAGGCAGAATGGAAGGTGAGCCTGCGTGCATGCCACGACCCCTTCGCATAGACTCACGGGATGACCGCCTCGCAGCAGCGGGGTCAGGCGAGTTGGCCCGTGATCCCCAAAGTCTGGCCGGCCCCGGTGCCACAAGGCCAACAGCTGCCGGGTGATCTGGTGGACGAAGGGAAGCTTCTGCTCTTTCATGAAGGAGGTCGTGGTGTCGCGTTCCCCAAGGAAAGGAAAGAGGGTTATGGACGAGAAGAAACGGCATCTTGAGTCACAGGAAGTCAGAAGAGCCGTGAAAAGGCGCAAGATGCATGCAGGTAACAGTAGCTGATGGACCTCCGTCGGAGGGCTTGGTTGGTGAATCGCGCTGACGCCCCGTGAACAAGTAAGACACTATTTTCGTGGATGGCGGCGGCAGCGAATACGAGTCGGGCTCTGACATTGAGTCGTACGAGTCTACGCTGAGGCTGCAGAGCAATACTGTGCGAGGCTACGTCTCTGCCATCCAAAAGCTCTACGACGAGCAGAAGAGCCGCGGAGTCAATCCGGCGGCTAGACCCCAGGGAGTGGCGCTGAAGGCTCTCAAACGCAGCATCCTGGCAACGACTTGGGCCCGCAAGAGAAAGGAGTACACAGATAGGGGAGTCGGCACCCTGACAGACGTGTATGCGCAAGAACAGATACCCGATCACACCAACGTCGCTTGGTCCGAGAGGATGGAGATAGCCTGTGCCTTGAAAACGCAGGTAGACTTCCTGTTCGGGAATCACATGCTGTTGCGGTCCGGAAACCGCCTGTCGATAGAGTTAGCCGACTGCTTTCCTCTAGACCTACCAAACGAGGGCCTCAAGGTCCCCGGATACACCACGAAGGCGCTGGTCGTGGTGATGAACTGCGGGAAGACCAATCAGCATGGTCGCATGGAATATGGCTCCGCTTTGCGGCATCGAGACCCTCGGCCTTGCCTCGTTGGTGCTCTTGCCTTCTGGTTCTTCTGGCGCTGGCAAGTGGAAAGGACAGAGAAGTTCCCCGTCTTCCAGAGAAGCGAGGATTGGTATGATACCAAGGTGCTACGCCGATCTGCGAAGGAGCCTCAAGGTGAGTGCATTGGTAGATATCGGCTTCCTTGACCTCACCGGTGGTCTGTTGACCCTTGCTTATCCGCGGGACTTGCAGCCCAGCTATCGAGCTAAACTGCCCGGGAATGGACGTCCAGGTTCTACCGAAAGGCGGGAATCAAGGTCTCCAAGGTCAGCCATGCGCCCAGAGTGGCCGCGACGCAGAGCGCCGACATTGCCGGAGTGGATGAAGGACAGGCAGGTCGTCGCTCTACGGCGAAGTGCCCGCCGCCTCCATGCTACCCCGGCCAGAACTGACAGGATCGTACAGATCCGCCGAGCTGGCCGCTGGAATAACGGCGACCAGATGACCGGCTGTTACCTGACTTCCCTGCCTTTCGAGTTCATGAGGGCTTTGGCCGACTTTGACACTGAGTGGTCTGGGTCATACTTCGTCCCCCGGGACGACGTCAGGCCGCCAGATGTGCTTCTCGTACAGGTCTGGCCTCAACTTGACAATTGGAAGGAGGCGCACAGCAGTCCTCTGTCGGACTTTGGGGTGGAGCAGAACATGGCTGCAGGGGCTTTCTTGGAGGTCATGGAATGGCTTCAGGAGGTGCTCTTGCAGGACGCTGTCTTTCTTCGGGAATCTTACCCCGACCATCCGCTCTTCCAAGATTCAGTATTTGCCTGTCCCGAATTTGCAGCGTTTTCCAGAAAAGTCCGGAGCACATGCCGCGAGAGCACACGAGGACGGTCATTCCACCGCGATACAAAAGGCAATGCCGGTGGTGGCTGAGAAGCTCTGCACTGTCCTCACCCAGCAGGTCGCAGCCGAGCAATTGGCCGAAAGAAGGCATGTGAACCTCTTGGGGCTCGCTCGAGACCTGTCCGCGAAGTTGGAGGACTTTCGCAGACGACTTGCACCGTCACATTCAGTCCCGGCCGGGGTACTGAGCTCAATAGACGCAAGTGTCAAGTGCGCGCCAAGAGGGGCGCCGCGCTGCGGGCGAGGCGACCATGCTCGCGACGGCTCCCGAATCAGTGGCGAGGCCGCGAGATAACCCGAACAAGCAGCGAGAGGAGTACACGCGGGAGGAGAAGGGAAAGCCACCGGATGAAGCGGTCCGCATGGTGACTGGTCGAAGCCAGCCTCCGAGCTTCAGGCGGGATCCCCCGTTCCATCGGCCCTGTACAGAGTCTGATGCGTTTGTGGCGGTAGGGCTGGGGTGACATGCCGTCAGTGGACTCCCTGGAGCGCGATTGGGGGACACGCTGGCGGCCGTCGCACGAGAAGAACTACTTTTCTACTTGCAAGACCATCGTCGACGAGGTTTGCAGGCGGGCGCAGAGGAAGGACGGCCTGGCGGAGGAGGTCGTGGCGCGGCAAATGGATGAGGAATGGGGCTTCAGCTCGCTGGATAAGCTATTTACAGCAATCCGGGAAAGTAGAAGAAGTGGGTGGGTGACTCTGGCACTCGGAGACGCTTGAGGCTTTGGTTGTGAGAAGCACACGGGGCAGTAGAACATGAACGCGTTGTCCGCACCTGCGAACCGGAAAGAATGAGAGAACGATCTATTGATGCTTGCCTGTCTAGCTACACATGGTTACGGTGATCCGAGTCTACCTAGACTCAGGGGATGGAGTCGCCGTAAGGAACCTCGCCAGCGAGGATGGATCGGGCGAACAGGAGGCTGCATCGCTTCATTTTGCAACAATGGGACAGTGGGACAGCGCAAGTACCTCGCCATAGGTCGTCTTGGTTCCCGGCGCGTCGAGCGTCAAACCATGACAGTGTCACGGACTAAAAACCTCGACCGATACTCATCATCAATCATGCGGCCTCTCGATCATACTCGTCGTTCCATTTTCCTTCGCCATCGGTCGCTCGTCCCGCTCCTCACGGCGCCCCGAAATTGACATCAGCTCGGCGGAAGTGATGTCAAGGGCAGCGCGTAATCATGGCGGGGTTGTGGCGCTCAGCCGCTGAATCAGCCACCAAAACGCCCCCGTGGATATTCTACTGATATCATCTTTGCCCAGTTATGAAGTCCCCTAGAACCCATCGCCACCTCTCCATCGATACTGCGCGGACGTTGTAAGCCGCTGAGGGAACAGACCTGGTATCGGCGCCATTGCCAACTGTAATGGCCTCAATGGGTGGCAAAGATATTTGACAGCTCAAGCTCGTGGTCGAAGCGTAAGCACCATTCTGTCTCGTTCAGTCCTCGCGGCCCATGCGGCTCTGATATCCCTGTCAATGCCTGGGGATGGGCGGCAAAATTATTGTAGAGGGCATATCATCTCCAATACCATGATATCGATCAATGCTCGACTCTGCATCGCTGCTGTAGGCAGGCGGCCTGAAAATGCCGGATGTGTTGTGCCGCTGCCAATTCCGAGGGTATAACCCGTTTTCCCGATGTCGTCGATCGCTCATCAAATTGTTCATCGTATATGGAAATGTCTGGTCTCAGCAGGTCAGTCAATGGGCGTAATATAGGAAGAGGTGCAAATTTTCAGCCGCATTAGGAAGTAAATGAAGCAACCATTACATAGGCTGTTACCTGTCATCACTGCTTTTTCGGTGGCAACGGAGAACTCTAATTCTCAGAGGATTGCTCAATGGCACATCATTTGTTTCGTAAATAAAGTAGTGCCGCGCGGACAAAAGCTTCAGAGCTTCAGGCTACAATTCATTGCTACTGCCTTGAATACGCCAACCATCCATATCCTAGCCTAAATTTCTAATTCGCGTGTGCACAGCGCTGCATTCGACAGGCATTATTATCTTGAGGGCCACGGTGATCCATCAAGGCATCGGTTCTTCGAGAACGGCCACTCAAACCAGCATCTGGATAAATGTCGCGTGGCTAATTGTTGTAGGAGGCACCTTGATGTGGTGATTTTATCTAGCTCAAAAAAGAGGTACATCTGCGCAGGCTGGCATAATTCAGTTGCTGATGGTAGGCACCTATGTGCCTACAGATACGCATGCGCACAAGCTGTAGGCTGAGTCACAGTCACTTCGGGTAATGGGTAACCTGTCATGACTTCAATTGTAACTAACTAGGAAAGAGGAAGCTATTCACAAGAGACGGAATGTGTGCACCCGTAAGTACGGCTTGCAGCCAGCTGCGTGCCCTGATCGCGGGGTAGGGTGTCACGTGGGATTCGTGCGCGAACCGTGATGGTATCGCTACCGATGCACGGGTTATTCAGCAGGTTAGTATTCCAACAGCCTCCCCACTTTCCGACATTGACTCAGTTTCATCCGATTCGTCAACACGGACAACCTGCGCTGAGGATGGATATTGCGTCTGCGGAGAGGAGTCTACCGCTCGGGATTGGTTCATATAACTCTCCACGGCCCTAGCCAAGTCGGAAGGTAGTTGCGATAGATCCATCGTTCTCGGCTGATCCCGTTCAACGGTCCCTGTGCCCTAAGGGGTAGAGAGATCAAACTGTAAGGCGCACAATCACAACGTAATATACCTGTAGCGACATCACTTAAAATTGGTCCAATCTGCACTACTTTTTAGATCCTGTTGAAGTCATCTACGATTCTATTTTTCTATTTCACCATGCGTATCAGTGTTCTCATGAGCCTCATCACTACGACCAGCGCTGTAACACAAGGTGTCTGGCTGGTACAAGAAGATGAGACTGCTTTGGCTGCGTCACAATGTCTTGAAATAGAGCTCTCTGAAATGCAAAATCTCAACCCTGGGAAAGATCTCGCGAAGCTGGGTCCAGGAGACAAGATTCGGCTAAAATACAATCCGAATAATTTCATCAGTCAACCAGTTCTCGTGGGTTTGCCCTGCTTTCCGACGGATGATAAAAGGGACCACCTCTTTATATGCAACAAGAGAGAGGATAGCTTGTTATCATTAAGAACCGGAATTCAGCACGCTGCTGCGAACGAATTCTGCAGAAATGCTGTTGTTAGATGGAGCCGAAATGACCACGATTTACAGCAAGATTATAAGATACCGGGCTTCCAAGAGAATTTCAGATTTTCCGTCAGTTGGCGCGGAAACGAGACGGTATCTGACCCCCGCAACAGCTTCGTCGTGGACGAGTGTCTTTACATCCTCAAATACGTAATGGATTCCTGTAGGGGCCCCTTTGTTACCCGCATATGGAAATGAGCTAACCACTTGCAGGCAAAAATAACGGCGGAGGGGGTATCGTCCGCACAAGAAATTGGGGTTATTCGTACAGTCCACCGACGAAACGATTCACGATATGGCCCAAGTGCGGACTTCGCCCTACGGAGGAAATTACAAGGGGTAATTAATTGTAATTGGAGTTATTGAAGAGCATCGAAGGACTGTATCGATGCTGGTCTCGGGGATTAATGTTGAGGAAGACTTTGCCAATGTTAGTTTAACCAAGCATAATAATTTTCATCTGGAGAACCTTTCTTTACTATCCAGGTGTCACTGGCTGTGCCCGGCTTGGTGGACCCAGCATAACCGGGTCCGGTGGATCATGCTCGGATGACAGCACCGCCCTCGCTTCGGGGCACGGAGCTGCGAGAGCATTCTGTGATAGGCAATGTAAGCTCGCCTTCGAGGCGTAGACTCGTGTTCGACTTTCTTCTCTCCGTAGCTCTAGATAAACAATAGATCGGTACCTGCATGTTGAACAAACTCCGGCTCAGCTTCTTACACAAGGCAAGGGTAAGTCCTGGGCTCCCATTTCCCAATAGTGCAAGTAGTCCGTGTGAGGACCCCAAACGGCTCCTTCAGTGCGTGTGCCTGTCCCGAGCCAAAGTTTCAATGCACCTAAACGGGCAGTATGGTCCTGATGGCCAAACCGAAGTGTCCCGTCCGTTCGCCTGCGGCGAACTGCACTGCAATGCGAACTGCAGTTTATACTATTATTGTGAGACCTAAAATCAGGCTCGGCGCAGAGGGCTGGAGTAAAAAAGTCCACGACGCTGTTGAAGTGACCTATGGTTTCCCTAATTTGATCGAAATGCTTTGGACCCTATAAAGCTGGCACTACTGCTGTAAGGCGCACACACACAACTAAACAGAGAGTGAAGAACGGGGACCAATAATTCAATTCATTGATCTCTGAAGAGCATACTCAAGTCGACTTACGTCGCTCTTTTAACCTCCAAACAACCTCCGCAATGTCTCGGAAGTCTCTCAAGATTCTGCACGTGACAGCTGCCATTCGCGTCCCTACAATCTTAAGCTTCAGAGCCGAAGCATTCAGAGGTATCGCGGTCGCCGTCCATGTATTGATACTCTGTCGGAAGTATGAGCGCGCTAGCGTCCCAAGATCTGAGGCATTCCAGAAGGCTGATGAACTTTTCTTATCGCACCTTTCGTCCGCCATCACTCAACCTCGCCTTTGGATGGACCGTGCTAGGAGTCAATCGTGCGGACGCTCGCCAATAAGAAACTCCATTACCGCCAGAGTGATAGTGTGGCTGAAACAGCGAAGTTGATGCTGGGGAGGATCATAGAAAACATCGAACTCACTTTCCAAACCGTCGCTGACTTTGTCAATCATCGTGTTCATGTTGGACGCGTTGTCCATCATGAAGCACCCTACCTTGGAGGCTATTCCATACTCTCGCACAAATTCCATGATGGCTTCCGCCATGTTCTCGCCACTACGATGTCCTTGGAGCTCTTTGATCCTGACCACCAAAGATAGCAGGCCATGATCCTCGGTGACGAATTGAACCGTGAATCCTATCACCCCCAAATGATTCGGCGATGTCCAGTTGTCTGGGACATATGTATTGACGAGAGAGCATTTTGCAGTGCACGTCTGACAAACTCCCGCTTACCATTGTAGCCTCTTTGCAGATCGTTTCTGATCGTACTCCCAGATGTCGGAAGGAGATCATTCGCAGCAGGACAAATGTACTGAACCAAGTCGCGAAAAGCGGGCTGCTCAACATGGGAGAATGGCAGACTGCAGGCTACGACGTAGCGACAGTACAGCTTGCGAAACGTGGACTGGTCCAAAGCATTTTCAGCTGCAGCCGTCTTGCGTTTCTTGAAAACTTGAGCTTCATCGCCAAAAATGCGGTTTATGTCGCCGAGTCGACTTTGCGTCACTTGTCGCCTGTTTTCTTGTCTTCCGGGGAGGATAATTCGGTGCTCCTTGCGTAAGTGGTTGACTATGGTGGACGACCCTCCCGAGTAATTGTACTTTTTGGCTTTTTTCTTATTCCAGCAGGGTTGACAGTGCCACCATTTTGTCCCGGTTGCGTCGGTCCAAGCGGCCGTAAAATCTATCTTTCCCTTCCTCTCTTCGGCAAAATTGCCAAACGGGCGAGGTGTGCTGACGGCAACCATTCAGTGCTGACGAAATGGACGATCTCGGCGATGTTGAGGTGGTAATGTCACTCGCGTGGCTGGTCGCATCCGCTCGAGTAAAGTTGTACACGGTGTCGTAAGCCCGATGCTGTAGAAACAGGAAAAAGGAAGTCGCGATGGCGCTCCGATGAGATAGGAAAATGCATCACGGCGCGGTGCATACTGCCTCGAATCGCCAGGTCACTTTACGATCGCCGAGGTTAACGCCCGACAAGCCTTAATGAAGCTACCAAAAACTAGTCATTTCACCCTGACGGACTTAAATGGGATGCTAGCCTTATTCTAGAACGCCAAGTTTGGCGAGAACCTGACCAAGTCGACCAATAGTGAGCCGGAACACGGAGCTGCAGTCGGTCGAGCGCTTCACTAGACGAGATTCGCGCTTTCATCCACAGTATCGTGCATATGGTCTGCTTTTACCCTGACGCATCTGTTTCGCGTTCGTGGGGGGGAGTGCAGAACGGTGAGCTGAGGAGATCTGACGCCACCTTCTGCCCGTCAGAGCATATAGTTAGAGGTTTGACCGTGAAATTACCTGAAGACGAGAGATGGGATCATCTCGTAAACGCATTCAGCCTCTGGGGGGATCATCGCGTAAACGCATTCAGCCTCTGGGAACACATGGGTATCTCTCGGAAATGAGTATTTCGCAGCTGCCAACGTGTAAAAGCATCCCGACGTTCTATCGGTGCTTTTCTCGTTGCAAGAAGGCTAGAAACAATGTCAGCGATTCGTGTAAATGTGGCCTAGTGTCAGAAATACGGATGGCAATATCACGGATAGCAAAAATCTGTCAAAGTCATTCGGTTCTTCAATTCATCTGTCCCCCTTCCCTCTCTAGAGGGAAGAGGGTCGGTATCTTGTATGTCTTAATGTGGCTATAGCCTTGACAGTGAGGATGTACGTGAGGTTGACAGTAAGGCTGACAGTGAGGCAGTGAGTGTGGCAGTGAGTGAGGCTGTGATGCCGACACAGCCAGTCCTTCCATCCAATGCGGCTGTATCCGACAGTTACAATCTGACAATTGTCCGGCCAGCCTTGCTCACGGAGCCTCAGGACAAGGCAAGATCCAAGAAACCACCTCACACTGAACTACGGGGCAGTTTGGCGGGGGCCCCACTGAACCAGCAGTGTGGCGGAAAAAGCTTTGCTGAACCAGCGGTGCTTCGCCCAAGAGTACACCGCACTGGCAGTTTGCTGATTAAGCAGTGCAAACTGCAGGAATTGAGCATTTCGAGGGCATCACAGGTAAGCTCCATCGCGATGGCAGGCGCCTCTCGCCTTACTGTACTGCTCTGCGAGTGAGATAGTGCCGGCTGTGTTAATTGAGGCCTCTGTGCCATAGCCCCCACAGTTCTGGGTCCGAGAAGGGACTTTCGATTGAGTCATCTTGGTCGGCTATTGCGTCAGCGGGTTGACCGGCGTCACCCTCGGTGAAGTAACCAGTAAAGCAGCGGAGCAACTGAAGAGAAGGGCAGTAGCGCAAGGATCAAAGACAGTGTCGTTCTTCATCTTGCATTCCCACTTAATCTCAAAGTCTGGCCTCCCCACACTAAATCATCAGGCACGACAGCAGATGGTATCTGCTTCCCGTTTTCGAGTTCCGCCCATGCAGCCGCCAGAGGCGCACAAATGGCAGGGAATGAATTACATCAGCGGAACCGCATCCAAGACCGGCAAGGCAAGACGCCCTGTTCTTCTCTCGTTCAATGAGATGCCAGAATGGTTCCGGCATGAATCCAACGAATGGATTCTTCATGGCTATCGACCCATTTCCGGCTCGGCTCACGCTTCGTTCTGCAGTTGGTCGTATATGCACAACGAGTCGGTCAACATATATTCCCACCTCATCCCGTCCGTTTTCTTCCTGCTCGGCGAGTGGTATGTCCAGCAGTACCTTAGTAGCAGATATTCCGGGGTCACTAGCGCCGATGTCATTGCTTTCTCCATCTTCATGTTGACGGCCGTCACGTGCCTGTCGCTTTCGGTGACGTACCACACATTGATAAACCACTCCCAATACGTGGAACGTCTCTGCCTGCGACTGGATATGCTAGGTGTGGTTATCTTTATACTGAGCGACCTTGCCTTGGGAACATACATGGTTTTCTGGTGTGAAAACTTAATACGCAATATCTACTGGTCCATGGTTTGTTTGACTCCATGTGCACAGTCCTGTTCTTCCTCATCTTGGACCTTATTCAATCTAACACTCCTATTTCCTTGCTTGATAGATCGGACTTTTCGGGACGTTGGCCATCTTCACGACAATGCATCCCAAGTTTCAAGGCTCAAAATTTCGCCTCTTCCGAGCATTGATATTCGTGGTGACTGGCTTGTCCGGTGTTGCGCCCTTGATTCACGGACTTATTATTTTCAGCATGCCGCAGATGATAAGAAAAGCTTTCTACTATACTCTGGCAAAAGCAGCCTGCCTCCTATCCGGAACTTTGGTTTATGCAGTAAGTCTCCCAATTTCGCACACAAGAGAGAAATTGGCCCTAACACATGTGGTCTCGAAGATCAGGTTTCCCGAGAGTCGATATCCTGGGAAATTCGACCTATTGGGCTCCCATTCGATTTTTCACATCCTGGTGGTATGCGCCGCGGTGGTCCAGTTGATGGGGTACTTAGATGCCTTCGACTATACTCACTCGAATCTTAATTGCTCGTCTCTTTGAGTCATAGTGTATATGCCGAGTATCAGGGTTGCGAACAACTCCACTGAATCCAGTGTTGCTAATAGTACAAACAGTACGTATATTGGCAATATGAGAACCTTGCCATACTACCGTATTGTCAGGCGGCGCATATCGTATTGCGCAATATCCAGCTTGGCCATATTGTATTGTATTGCATCAAGAACTGATACTGTCAGTACAAGCAATATATTGCACGTGACCTTCATTCACTCTCAGGTGCTGCCGAAGCTTCGTCCTCCTGAAAATCTCGTACGCCGTACCACGACTTCAGACATTCTAGCGCTTCAATGAGATCACTGCCTAGCCGATTCCGCCGATCCGTGATTGTAATCCTGAACCCGGAGAATAGTCTTTCGGGCTCGGCAGACATTGCGGGAATTGACAAGATGTCGTCAATGGCCATTCTACTTAAACTGGGAAACCTTTTTTGTTGTGTCTCCTCAAGCCACCGCGAAAGAGCTGTTGAGAAACCATATACCCGCTCGGACTTGCAATATCGCTCGTACTCATCCGTGATGACTGTTGGCTGGAGGTGCTTATTTTTCCAGGTCAAGAACTCATTGGTGGTTGTTGGCGCGTCACGGCGCGGCGACAATGCTGGCTCGACTGGTCTGTATGCCTTCCATAGTCCCTCCATAATCCTCTCGCCGATTGAGCCCATTCCTTCTTCCAGTTTTCATCGATGTAATGCCACTTATGTGATGGGTGAAGGACGATTGCAGCCACGTAGGCCGGTGACTCGTCCGTAAGAGAGTAGTATTTCTCCATCTTGGCCCAGCCCGAATTGAACATTGGTGCCATGATCGGATCGTGAGCGCTGGCATCCTTGCCTTCTTCGAACTGCGCCAGGACAAAGTCCATCGCCAACAGGACGTTGTCCAGCGTTGAGAATGATGATTCAAGCGCCTTTGTCGTCATCTTGAGCTTCTCCAGAAAGGATTTAATTTTCTCGAGAACGGCCCAGTCATCTGCTGAAAGCTGATCTCCAGCACAGTCTGCTTCCATCCACTTGAAGAAATACTCGTCGATCGGACCTCGGAGATGCAATGCTGCTCGAAGCATGGTGTACCACGAACTCCATCGCGTATCATTGTCTCGCGGAAGCTTACGGCTGCGACTGATGACTCGAAAAATGAGACGGCGAAGAAATTTCGCGACTGGCTTCAGGCACTGCCACCCCGAACTCTTGCCGTATACTCCGACGGGTCTCGTTCTGAGGAAGGCCACGTCGGATATGGCTATGCTGTCCACCGGGACGGATCCTCCGTCTTGAGCGGCAAGGGCCGTGTTGGCCCAGCTGAGGTTTTCGACGCGGGAGCCAGAGGTGCACTTGAGGGATTGAAGGCTGCGTTGAGCCTCCTAGGCAGTGACTGCATCTTTGTCTGTCTCGACAACCTCGCGACCGCAAGATGCCTACGAGGCACGCCGAGCGACTCCTCACAAGACGTCTTCCTTGAGTTTCAATTTCTGGTGCGAGAACACGGAGGTGTGGAGGTCCAATGGATCCCCGGCCATGCTGACATCCTAGGTAACGAAGAGGCCGATGCTCTGGCAAAGGCGGGAGCATCTCTGCCGGAACCCGCTGATGACGCCCCTACGCTAGCGCGCCTGCGAAAGATTGCCCGACAGCGGCCAAAAGAGGCTTTCAAGACCTGGTGGCAAACCTCTGCGCCCGAGCAGTACAGAAATCTAGATCTCACGGCAACGACTGGCTGAAGGCGGGAGCATCCCTGCAGGAACCCGCTGATGACGCCACTACGCTAGCGCGCCTGCGAAATATTGCCCGACAGCGGCCAAAAGAGGCTTTCAAGACCTGGTGGCAAACCTCTGCGCCCGAGCAGTACAGAAATCAAGATCTCACGGCAACGACTGGCTGCCCGCCAGAACTGACGCTTTCTCGGCCCCTGCTCCATCATTTGCTTGCAGCAAGGACACGCCATGGGGATTTCGCTGACTATCATGAAAGTTTCGATCACCACGATGCGTTACTGACCTGCTCATGTGACCGGCGAAAAGACCCAATGCACATCTTCTACTGCAGGAAGGTAGCGCAGCGGCATCGGGTGAGGCTCGCGCCGTCGCCGTCTATGGCCATTAACCGTGCGATCGGCAAAGACTTTGACAAATTTGTCCGACTGGCGAAAGCGAGCTCCTTCTTTGGAGAAATTTGCTAGTTTCTTCACTTATACCCCCTTTTACTCTCTCCCTCACTTTCTATGCGTAGACCTCGAGGCGTCATGGTTTCGTGACCAAGCGCCTGGCGAGGTCATCTTGGGCTGCAAAGCCCTCACAGCCACTTGCTGATCTGATCGCAGGCAGCTTTTCCCATTACGCCTGGACGTCCCGCTGTCGGGTAATAGGCTTATCATGAGCGCCGTTGAGCCGATGAAATGCTGGATAGGGGGTGAAATGTATTATTTGTAGCACGTAGATACCCACTAGCTCAGCACGTCCTGTGCTCCCCCGCGGAGACCTGAGTGGCCAATGGCTGCTGGACGGAAAATATAAGTTACATTACTACCGCCCAACTCCCGTTATACCAACGTCCTATATTCATCTGGGGTTTCAACCCTAACCGTCCTGCTCT
>KQ030627.1:0-64643 GCA_000956045.1 Hirsutella minnesotensis 3608
TTAAAGTAAACGCTATATTAATCTATCCCTCTATTAGGTTTTTATATTATAATATTATATTATTTATAAATATAGATTACTACGCGCTTACTATAGTATATAAGTATATAGTTACTACTACCTAGGTATAAAGGGGTCTTTATCCTTTTATTTCTTACTAGTTCCTAGATTATAATCGCGTTAAGTATAGGTCGAACTTATAGTACTAACGCGTTAAGTTTAGGGGCTTTTTATATATTCTAAAAGAAAACTATAATTATTAAGTATTATTAAAAGTAAAGCTACTTTATAATAGCTATATTAACTTAGCTTTATAAGGTTAGCCTTACTATATTAAAATATTAAGAGTAGCTTAGCTTATAGCTTATATAGCTTTCTATAAGTTTATTAATCGGCTTAGTATATAAAGCTACTTTTATTTTTTATACTATAAGAATATAAAGCTATTTTCGTCCTTTTTAATTATTTAGATAAGTAAGTTACTTATAGTTTAACTTCCTTATAGGTTTATTTCGTTCCGCGCTATAAACCTCCGCGCTTAAAATATATATATTTCTTTAGTATAAGTCTAGTAATTAGCTATTACTTAATAGCTTTAGTCTTATACTAAGTATATATTACTATAAAATAAGTATTTTATTTTAGCTTTATTTACTTTAGCTAAGTAAGCTTAGCTTTTTTTATAAGTATTATTTATATATTATCTATATTTTACTTTCGCTTTATAAAACTTAGCGATATATTTAATCTTAAAGTAGCGGAAGTATTACTTAAAGCGGAGGGACTTATTATATAATTCTACTTTAAAGATTTTAGCGTATATAATAATATTACTATTATATAGCTAATTCGCTTTATTAATATTATTAACTATAAGGATAAGTATCGTCCTTCCTTAGTATACTATTAGTATATTATTTATAAAAAAGGTAAGCGTAAGCGTAAATAATAATAATTTAGTTTTCTTTTCTAATTTAAACTATAGTTTTTTTAGCTATCTATAAGAGTAATCGCGTTAATACCCTTTTTATAATAATTATATAGCTACTACGCGTTACTATTACGTTTAAGCTAAATATAGTATAAATTTACTATATATTATTTTTAAAAAAGTAAGTATTCCTTTAGAAAGTTACTATTATATCGCTACTATATAGAACTTATACTATAATTACTTTATTCCCTCCTATAGCTTAGTTAACTACTTTAACTATTTCTAGTACTTTCCTATTTTTAAGGCTCTTACTAATTTCTTTATACTAAACTATAATTTAGCAATTAAGTTACGCTAGGATTAGTTTTTTAGCGGGTTTTAGTTAGGGTCGCGTAGGGTTTAGCGCGCTTTTTACTATAATCTTTATTTATAATTTTCTTTTATAAGTTTTTAATCCCCTATTTTCTTTTTTTTATTCTCGTATTACCTTTTTAATAGCTTACTTAATTTCCTTTTTTAGAGTAATAAGTAATTACGCTTACTTTTTCTTTACCTCTTTTTTAGCGCGTAGTAGCTACTAAATAGTCCCCTAGATATCTTAAAGGGTATCTATTAATATTAAGCTAGTAATAATCTTTTCGGCGTTTCTTTTATAGTTATATTCGCCTTACTCCTATATCTCCTACTTATCTTTCTCGCGGGTTAGTATATTATTAAACTTATTATAGCCCGCGTATAAGTAATATACGCTTTAATTTAACCCCTTTCGGCCCCTATCGATAACTATTAGTATCTTAGCGTTCGCGCTATTATCTCGTCCCTAATACGCTATCGCGCCTAGAGGTAATCGATTACGCTACGTCTCCTAGTAATAATAGAATTAATTTTTAAGTAGAGATATAGTCTCGCGGCGATAATAAAAACTATAATTAAAGTTAATTTTTTCTTAAGTTAAGGTTAGTATTTTAAAAAGAATTAAATTTTTTAAATTTTAAGCTAATAAAGAGATATTAATATAATACTAAATTAACTTCTTTTTAATACTTTTTTTATTTATTAACTTAAGTAATACTTCTTATACCGTATTTTATTTTATTAGTTATATTATAATTCTTTATATTTAAAGCGCTAAGAAATAACTTAAGATTAATTTATAGTTTTTAATAAATTAAAAATCGATTAAGTTTACTTTACTATATATATTAAGGTTAATTTATACTTATTTTAAGTTTTATTTTAATAATATCGCTATAATATAAAATTATATAATTATAAGAATTATTATAGCCACGGCCTCTCGCGAGCCGCTTCAGTGCCGCAAACACAATTGCAAACGCCTACACCTAGCTTCAACTGAGACCTGATTGTCTGCTATAATGCCAATACACTTTGACCAAGTTCGCTTCCAGACCAAAGGAAGCCAGATTCCCATATAAAGTAATACTTGACTAGGGTGCCTCACCACGTAACCGCGTCACGTCACTGTCGTTCTGGGCATATTATTTATCGCGTGCAACACACGGATCGTGTGGTACTGCAATCGTGCTGTATTCTCTGAATGATGATAAATAATAAAGAGGAAGATAACGTGATTTCTTAATTAACTCTTAAAATAACTTATTATACCTAGAATTAAAACTTTATCTTCTCCTACCTATTTAATACTACCTTAAGTATATCCTTGTAAAGATATAGCTCGTAGCGCTCTTAGTAATAGTAGCTTAACGGGCTTTAATTCTAGCTAAGAAGACTTCTAGAGCTTAAGTAAAAACTTTATTAATATTATACTAAACGGCTTAGCGCTTTAATAACTACTTACTATTAGTATACTTTACTTTAAGAAAGGTAATCTTCTCTTTTAATAGCCTACCTATTTTTCTTATTAATCCCCTTCCTAGATTTTAAAGCTATTATCTTAATATCTCTATTAATACTATTAAAGTCTTAATAAATAAATAAGATTAACCTAAACCTAGACTTAACTACTTTAAAGTATATATATTAGGGTTTTATAACTAATTATATATATATATATAGGGTAGGTAGGTAGCGTTAAGAGGTAGAGATAAAGTCTTATTATAAAAGCTAAAGCTTATAAGAAGGAGAATCCCCCTCGCCTTAAGACCTATTTAGCCCCTCTTCTTAAGCTAAAAGTACTTACGTATAGGGGCGTTATATATACCCCCTTACGTATTTAAAGCTAAGCCTTATAATTATTCCCCCTTTAAAGTAGCTAACTATTACAGTTCTATAACCGATTATATATATATATATAGGGTAGGTAGGTAGCGTTAGGAGGTAAAAGTAGAGTTTTATTACTTAAGAAAAGAAGACTAAAGCTTATAAAAGGGAGTCTCGTTCTTATATTAAGACTTATTTAGCCCTTCTTCTTAAGCTAAATATACTTATATACGGGAGCGTTATATATACCCCCTTACTATTTAAGCCTAGGCCTTATACTCGGGTTTACGCGTAGTTATTACGTAATAATAGTCCGCGCCCTAAGGGGCGCGCTTTAAAGAAGGGCTAGTTATAGATTCCTCCCTTTTATATAGTTATTAATACTATTATTAACGCTTATATATAAATATACTAAAGCTAGTCCTTTATAAGTCTTATAAATTAACTATTTTATTATATTTATTAAAGGCTTTATTTATCTCTATACTTACGCGTTTTTATATAGTTAAAGAAGATAGGGGCTTAGACTTTAGAATTTTAATTCTTAGGGCTATTATAATAGTTATACGAGAGCGTAGTAAAGTTAAGGAAAGACTTAAAATAATAAGAAAGTACTAGATTTAATAAAATACGTTAATAAATAGCTTTATAATATAATATAAAAAAGTAAGTAGGTATTATAAGTACTTACCTTTATAATTAAAGTATTAATAAAGAAGAAAAAATAAAGCTATTATAAAAGAAGGCGTATATAGCTTAAGCTCTTTACTAGCGATAAGCTAATAAGGCTAGGTAACGCGCGGCTATAGCCCTACTTTCCTCTTACGATAAGCTAATAAGATTATGTAATATATAATTAGTAAGGGAATTTCCGTACGAAGGCTAATTAGGGCACCCCTGTGTAGCCTCGTAGAGCTAAAATTTTAAAAGCGAATACTTGGTTGTATCGCCTTCCGTAAGGGGTGGATACGGATGCGAACGCGGGTGCAGGTATGGGTCCTGTGCGCGGAGCCTCTAAGCAATGGAAAGTGGGGTTGGCATGACAGTTGCCCTATCGGATGAGGGATTGCCGCGATGCACCGACCTCATTCGGGCCTGCTGCAAAGCGTACAGTGACGGCATGTCTTTTTCAAGGCATCAACACCAAAGGACAGACTCTGTTGGCTGCGGTGTACCTGGGGCAACTTGGCCTCAACGTACCTCCTCCAATCCCAGCCCCCTAAGAAACGCCGGCCGTCATTTGTGAGCCGACGTCGTCTCCCGAAGACGGCTCTCACTTTCGGCATCTTGAAAACCTACCATGCCGTCCACATTGTGCCAAGGGCTTGACTCTGCTGTGCAACTCACCACCATGTGCTGTGCGCAGAAAGTCGCAGCCGGCCGATGGTGGGATGAGGCCCCCTCTCCCATGGTGCTTGAGAGCTTGCGATGGCGAGAATCGGCGGCAATGCATAAAAGGGACGACGCGGTGCAGCCCTCGTCTCGGTGCTAACAATCTAGTTCCATTTGGATCGCTGTTTTAGCTTTCTTTCAAGTATCCATTCACTTGCTCACCTATTGCCCATCGAATTGTTCGCTCACCAGCTTCACCGTGATCCGCTCAACCCAACCGCCGCTATCCTTGGCATCTCCATCTCGAACAACAGAAGACATGGTGAAACATCGCGCAACCGTCGCCGCCGGCACTACCAGCCCGCCCGAGACCGAGGGCCGTCTCGACCCAAACTTTACGCGGCGCGTCATCGAGACAATGGGCCCCAACGTGGCGCCGCGCAACCGCCAACTCATGGCCAGCCTCATCCACCACTTGCACGCCTTCACGCGCGACGTCGAGCTTACGAATGACGAGTGGATGGCCGGTGTCCGCTTCATAAACGCCGTCGGGCGCATATCCTCGGGTACTCGTAACGAAGCCCAGCGAGTGTCGGATGTTCTTGGCCTCGAGTCGTGAGTCCTGCGACGCCTCGCCGGTCTATCACGTCTCTTAGCGCTGACTTGCAACGTTGTTCGCTGCGGACGATAGCCTCGTCGATGAGATTGCTCACAAAGTCGTGGCCGAGGGTAACGTGGACCCGACGTCGTCGTCCATCCTCGGCCCCTTCTGGTCTCCCAATGCGCCTTTTCGGCGCAACGGCGATAGCATCATTCAGGATCCGGCCCCTGGCGGTCGCGTGTGCAAGATGCACGGCACCATTTCCGACCTCATCACCGGCCGCCCCATTCCCGGCGCCGTCTTTGACATTTGGCAGGCCAGCGCAAACGGACGCTACGACTTTCAGGATCCCGACAATCAGACACCTAACAACTTGCGCGGCAAGTTCCGCGCTGACGACAACGGCCGTTATTCCCTCTACTGCTACCGTCCTACTGCCTACTCCCTGCCGACCGAGGGACCCAGCTACGACCTGCTCAAGCTCATGGACCGACACCCCATGCGTCCTGCTCACATTCACATCATGGTTGGTCAATTTATTTTTCATGTAGCCCGAGGAGAGAAATACCTGCCTGATGAGCTGGCGGGAAAGGGGCAGCGTGAACTTTGATCACGCCCACCAGAAGACGAGCTCACTCTCGCTTAGGTGACACATCCCGAGTATAGAGGGTGTACGACGCAGCTGTATCCTCGCGACGATCCGTGGTTGACAACCGACACCGTCTTTGCCGTCAAAGACGACCTCATCGTCGACTTCAAGCCGCTTCGAGGTGACCCCAAAGCCGAACTGGAGCTTGAGTATAACATCATCCTCTCGCCCAAAGACTATAAAGGCCGACCCCCGCGAGCCCTGCTGTGAGCAGAAGAGCCAGCAACTGGCAGAAGTTTAGAGCGACGGCACCACTTCGAGAACGGAACCTGCAGAAACGGCTCGACATTCGAGGTGACGAAAATGCGTGTTGTGGGACTCGGGACATGAATCATCAAGTCTCTTTGCAAACATGCTACTCGACACTAAAATGTCCGACAAACGTCGTCTCAGGCCAATACCCACATTATCGCAGATGGCCATAACGACGTAAAGAAATGAGTGACTCGGGAAAACACTGATATCTACATGAAGGGCTCGACCGTCCCTTGTCATAACCTTGTTTGGCCTTTGGCCTTCCCCTTTCTTTCTTTGCAAACCCAGAGATTGGCGAGGCGCCGCCACTTCTGCAAGCCTCAAGGAGTTCAAGGAGTGTTTGTCGGTTTGCACGACCCGTGGCACAAGGCTTGCTACGCAAAGGCCGAGCACGTACTGTAAATAAGCGTAGGCGTGTGCACCATTGCATCCGGCAAATGGATGCAGATACATGCAGGCTTCACGACGCCTATGCATCTTTGACTTCTGGACTGCACGTCCCGACAGGGGAGCGGTTGACGCCTGCGTCGAGTAATGCATTGTTGACACCGCCTGGCGGAGCGTAATGATTCGGAAACTGCAAAGGTGCAGGATGTATCCGCCCTGGGGACTCTGATACTGCTTCTCCCCAGCAAAGGACGGGTCAAGGATGCTTGCTCCCCTGGATACTCGTCGTTGCTTGTGTTGGACCGAGACCAACCATCCAATATTCTCATTCAGGTGAGGCGTATCGTAATAAAATTGATATGGGATGAAGCATCCACTTATCGTGTAGTGAGTGTAGTAAACCGAGGCACGTGCGCCTCCTTCCGATGTTTCCTCTCCAAGCCGGAGCTCTTTTTCTTGGGCTATGACACGGGCCGACGCTGGTGCCCGCCCGGCAGAGAGTACATGATGCCAGGAAACCGCCGTCGCATCGTCTCATGTCCTCTCTGTTCCTGGTAGGCTCGGGACGGCTGCCGGGCGCGCACTGCTCCGTCGGCGGCGCCTGCGCAATGTCGATTGCCCGCTGTTTGACGCCCCAAGTCGGCGTCAGGTTGACAGACCGTGGCCGTCGTCGGCTCAGTCCATGATTCGGCGGCACACCATCCAGGCAAGAGAGTTGGAGGGGCGGGAAGACACAAAGACGAGACAAGATCCAGATCTTGCCACTTCTCAACGTCCATCCCGCCCTCCTTCTCACCTCATCGCCTCGGCCCTTGTCGTCTCGTCCCGTCGCGCCACCGTGCTGGGAGCGCCGCGCCTTTTGGTGTCACGCAGCCGCGTCAATACGTCCTGGCCTGCGACCAGGGTGTCTTTGGAGTCGGTCGGAGGTGCGCAAAGATGGTATACCAAAAGGTGAAGAAGAAGAAAAAGACGAAGAGGAGAAGAAAACAGCATGCTCCCCGTCGAGCGTCACCCAACCAGATGCCTCGCGAGTCATGCACATCCATCTCGAGCCTGTCCACCCCTGTGCGATGTACGACGACGCGCATGCTGCTTTTCCCAGTCGCCCGCCGCTGCGTCTCGTTTGCCGCGTGCGGCTGCACGATGCGTTCATCAGCCACAGGTGCCGGACCCCAAGGGGGGGAAGAAAAAAAGAGTGTCAAAAGGCCCCAAGAGGCCAACGGGGTGAAGAGGGTGGGGAAAGGAAGGAAGGGGGGCGGACAGCGACGACCGAGTTCAAGGGGGCGAGGCAGGAGCGGCCAGGCAGCAGCCCGCCCCCTTGGTCGTCGCCCCGGCAACCGCGAGCTCCTCCATAAACACCCCATTCCATCGCCACGCTCCCGCGTCCTTACTACTACACACTCGCTTGCTCTCCACAACGGATTGAAAGCAGGAAAGCCGGAAAGTCCACCTGCAACGGCTGTCACTGCTGCTCGCTGCCGTGCCGTGCCATCATGGGCTTGAGCTGGCATTCCTCCATCGCGGCTCTTCAACGTTCTTCTGTCTCGTCTTGCATGCATTCCGCCCAGCGTCTTTTTTGAGAGCCGACCTTATCCATTCCGCTCCCTCTCGTGCTCGGCAGCATCGAGCCTCTTTCGCCCCTTGATCTGCTGCCCGGTCCGGCAATGGCTCCAGACGGCCATGTTCAGCCCTCCGAACCTCCAGCAGCCCAGGAGTCAAGGCCAACGTCGGGCTTGATTTCCTTCCTCCAGCGCCGCAACGCTGCCACGGCCAAGCTTCCCCCGTCGTCTCCTCTCCCGAGCCAACAGGACGGCACCATGGCCGTTGGTCACTTCACCAAGAACAACCCCGGCGCGTTGGGCGAGCTCCAGCAGAATCAGCAGGAGTCAGCCCCGAGATCCCCCAACAAGACGCAGCGCAATGCCAACGACCGCACTCCGATATACACTTGGGGCGACGTCTGTTTCAAGCCCGTCGGTGAGAGAGACTTCGTCAATTCATCCAAGTCTCGAGACACGTCCCCTGCGAAGCCCAAGAAGACCAAATCGGGCACCAACTTGGTCGGGTTGCTCTCGCGACCCAAGTCACTCAAGAACCTACACAAGCTCGCCACGGACGAGGAATTCCGAGCCGGCAGGGACAAGGAGAACAGGAGGCCCGACGAACCAATTTCTCCTGGCCCTCCGACCCCGAATTTTGCCCAATACGCTTCCGATCACGCGGCTCAGCTGCATCGAGAGCGGTGTTCAGTTGATAGTGGCGTCCGGTCACCTACAAAGGAGAGACCAATGTCTCTATATGCCCCCAGAGTGCACTCTGATCCGAAGGCTGCTTCATCTGCCATTCCGCGGCAGTCTTCAAATGGAGATAAACCAATTAGTCGCACGCAGAGGGGCCGTATGCTCGACGCCTTCAGTGCCTTCACTCACGGCCGCGCCAAATCAGCCGCCTCAAGTCCCACTACGGAGTATCCCGAGCACATCATCCATCCCAAAGATATCGATCGACAGCTCGAGGAACTCTTGGACCGGCGGAACATTCCCGAGAACCAGCGATACAAGATGAGAAACCTCAACGACACAATCAAGATGGAGTTCATTCGGCAGGACTGGGCTGAGATGCAGGCTGCCAAGTTGGATCGATGTGGCACGGGAGACTCGACTCGGAGCGTCGAGCGCACTGCAGTCACTCCAGCAGGGTCCGACTGTGACGACGACAAGCCAAAGCGCAGCAGAGGGAGAAGCTTCACCTTTACGCGAGGCAAAAAGGAATCTAGGTCGCCATCTAAAAAGACAAAGGGAGATGGCACTCTGAGCCGACACATCAGGAGCAAGTCTACAGACAGTGTCATGATTGAGCGGCCCTCCTCGTCGAGCAATTCGTCAGGCTCTAATCTGTTCTCCAAGATCAAGCTTCAACAGGGCCCGGGTGACTATGTCGGATACCTTAGAAAAGTACAGAAGCCCGAGCTGGTCGAAGTGGGAAAGCTGCACAAGCTGCGGCTCCTGCTGCGGAATGAGACTGTTGCTTGGATCGAGGACTTTATTCAGCAAGGCGGGATGATGGAAATCACTTGGTTGCTGCACCGCATCATGGAGGTGGAATGGAGGTTTGTGCCCATTGACATGAGATTGCCTTCCCCTTTATGAAGGCTGACTTGCTATCCAGAGAGGAGCATGAAGACGCCCTGCTTCACGAAAACCTGTTATGCCTCAAGGCACTCTCCACCACGGCCCGTGCCATGGAGTATCTCCATTCCGTGCAAGCAGACTTGTTTCCCAAGCTATTGCACTTGCTATTCGACCCGGAGAAGAAGGGCCCGAGCGAGTTCACCACGAGAAACATCATCACGTCTGTCCTGCTCACATACATTGAGTCGGCCGCACCAGCCGATCGCGTGGCCCGGGCAAAGACCGTCCTGGCGCATCTGCGTGACAGAGAGCCCAAGGATGAAGAGCGTCCCCTTCCGTTTGTGCTTGAGATGAGGCAGCAGCGCCCGTACCGCGTCTGGTGCAAAGAGGTCGTCAACGTCACCAAGGAAGTTTTTTGGATCTTTCTTCACAATCTCAACGTCGTCGCCCTTCCATCCGACAAGGATTCCAAAGCTATCACGGGCGGCTCTGATGATACGACATCCCAGGGGCCCTATGCCTATATGCTGCGACACTTTCCTCCCGAGCGACCTCCGGTGCCCGCCGCACCGTACGTGGGCGGTGTCGAATGGGACGCGACCAACTATCTCGCATCTCACCTGGACCTGATGAACGCAATTCTTGCATGTACGCCCACTGCAGCGGAGCGCAACGCTCTTCGCGGCGAGCTACGCGTCTCCAGCTGGGAGCGGTGCCTCGGCGGCAGCCTGCGACTCTGCAAGGAGAAGTTCTACGGATCCGTGCACACGGCGCTTCGCACCTGGGTCGCCGCGGCCGCCGAGGACGGCTGGGAAGTCAGAGACGTCAGGTTCGGGCCCTCTCCAGAAACGCGAAAGTCGCCGACCAAGACTGGAGGTGGGCAAAAGGCCAAGGCTGCGGAGCCGCCTCCCAGACTTGAGATACCCAAGCTCGACTTCGAGTCGACCAAGCCAAAAGCAGCAAACGATGCCTGGCTATAGCAACAGCAGATATGGGCCAGATTGCAGAGAGCAGGTAAACGAGGATGCCCGAATGCACATACATGTCGGACCGCAGAGGATGGGAATGATGAGAAACACGGGCCAGGGAACGGGCGATTGCTTCATTGCTCCACTCAAAGTCTCTCATTATCGGTGTTGCGTCGCTTTAAGGCCTCGGTTTCGATCCGTTGGGTAGGGTCAAGAGCTCTCATGGAGGATTGCACTGTCTATAATCGTGGTATTTGGCCTGTATGATTGCATGAAATGAACTAACGACATCACGAAAAGTCCAAGCCGCCGCGTGTGATTTGTACAGCCGTTGTGTTACATGCAGTGAGCTGAAGAGCCAATCGTGGCCAGGACAAGACAGGCGGACGCAGCGGACGCGCAAATTATTTGGGCCGTAACAATGGGCGTGAGAGGACTCCACCAGACCAATGAGCTCCCTGCTTAGGGAGTCTCATCAGCCTACTCAGCCCCCTCGATGTGCTCGAAATGCCTCTTGAACAGAAGCTCCTTTCAACACATCTTCCTTAACCCTCTCGTCAGCTGCAGTCAGTTTCGGCATCAAGTCCAGGACCTCCGTCACTTTGTCATGTGGAATAATGACGAGACCGTTGGCAGGATCGTGGAAGACAATGTCCCCGGGCTTCACAATGGTGCCGTTGATGTCCAGAGAGACGTCCACGGCCCAGGGCGTACTGCCAGCCCCGGCACCGACGGTGGACGTGCCGTACGCTAAAATCTGTCCGTTGATTTCTCTCAGAATCAGCGGAAACATGTTGGCTCCCGCCGCTCACGTACCGGGAGATTCGTACTCCTCAACTCGGCCAGATCTCTCACTCTCCCGGCAACAACGATACCCCTAACCCCGCGGGCTCTCATCCGGAGAGCCATGATGCCGCCACAGACTGCATTCGTCTGGTTTGGGGCTTGCTTAAGCACGACGAACGAGTTCGGTACCGTCAAATCAGACCAATGAACACCATTTGGGATATTCTGTGCTGGCATAGTGGGAGTGTCGCCTTTGGCCACGAAGAGAACCGTCGAGACGGGAGCGATTGTGGGTGCCTGCGTTGCACCCGCCACCGGACTGTACTGGTTGAGATCGGCAATGAAGCCCGCCCCAGGCACCTTGAGCTTGAGCAGGGCATCCGAGACGTCGCAGGCCGTAAACTCTTGGAGCTTGGAGACGACCCGAGGGGAAAGTAAAGTCATGGCAGGTGACGTAAGATGACGACAATGGCAGTCTAGACCGATGCGCAACGGCCTGAATCGCCGTTCAAGCAGCTGGCCCAACAGACAAGGGGCGTGCGGTGTCGATATGCGAGCTTGGCGTGGAAACATGGCAAAAGCACAACGGCAAGGTCGCGAACCGATACACGATGCGGGGAATCGCGGGGGCGGCTGCAAGGTCGTCGGGCGACCGAACCGAGGACGGGGCAATGGTCCGGAGTCTGGCTGTAATCTAACTTTCCAAGTTTAGTCTTATCATCTTATGGATGTGGGGAGCGGGTGCTGCCGGCATGCCGAACCCGCGCCAATCAACCCGCCGTGCCGATCAACGTTGGCCGTAAGTGCCGGGGATCTCCTGAGTCCTGATGGAGCCTCGACAATTTCGACAACATGGGCACGGCCGAATAAGACGATGCTGTCCCTGGCTGAATCTGCGGGCGCCAGACGGATCAATCTTATG
Organism: Hirsutella minnesotensis 3608; assembly: GCA_000956045.1. Classification (NCBI taxonomy): domain Eukaryota; kingdom Fungi; phylum Ascomycota; class Sordariomycetes; order Hypocreales; family Ophiocordycipitaceae; genus Hirsutella; species Hirsutella minnesotensis. Next base: position 12,147 of record KQ030627.1, read on the forward strand.
AGGCCTGATATGGGGTAGCCTGTGCCACTGTGACTCTGGAGTCTGGCTTCGTTTCTTACCCTAAGGTGAACGAGGAACGCGTAGTATTACAGTATTCAGGCCCCAAGAACTCGTTGGCTACCACTAGCCCTACCTGCCTAGTCTCGCAGCATGGACAGGGTGGCTTCTAAAGAAGTGACTACTCACATACTAGCAGCCGCTGCCCGTCATCAAGTGCCAGGGGCACATGGGTCTGAGCTTGCGGCCGCAGTTAATAGTGAGTAACATGTCTAACCTTGGGATATCCGACAAAGGCGTGAGGTCATGTTGCAGAGACGCGATGCAGCTTGGCTTAGCTCTATGGGTTCTCTGGGTGCGGAAGCGAGGCAACGACCGTCTGCGATGGGCGAGGAAATGGGCATGTGCGAGGCTGTCGAGGATAGTGGGCTGAGATAGCGGGCCCAGCTTGGCGAAGCAGTGCAGCAGATGCATAAAACAATATGCATGCTCGTGGCAGAAACGGAGCCCTGAATTTCGGTCGTCGGAGGAGAATTGCAGATACGGTCGTGGAGAAGGGGCAGTCGCACAGGTCAGAGGCAAGCGAGTATTCGTAGCGGAAGGAGTCATGGAAGACTGCTACTGGTTCGATGGCAGGCGCAACACACCGCGACCTGCCTGGTCAAGGCTGTGCCCTTCTCTCTGTGAATAAAACTTTTCCCCAACATCGGTCCTACCTAGGTAGGCAGTCACACCTGCCTCATCACTACCCTTGGGCCAAATTCTGGCAGAAACATATGTTGTCATTGTCAGGCAACAATCGTTGGCGCACGCAACGCCTCACCACGTGGAGTCACCCAAATCTTTGGCGGGGGTGAGTCAGACAGCCTTCAGGTAGACGATCGCCATTTCGCCCAAATGAGCCGCTATTCCACAAGGTATTGACTGAGGCAACGTCAACTTTGGCCGAAGGCAAGTTGCGGCGGCTTCACAGTCGACACCGTGCACCACCAAGACGAGGGCGGCGGGCGGGCAGAGAGGGGTCCATCTCGCCATGCGCCAAATCAACCTAGCGCGGCCTCGCTGATCTCGTCCCGGGGAATATCCCGAGTTCTTGTTGAGGCGGAGCATCTGCAGACATCCTGGTGAGGGGCCGGCAGGCAGGCAGGATAGCTTCTAGCCATATTCGGTCCGGAACTTGGTCCTGGTCCGTCTTGTTCCTCGCTTTGGCACCTCGTTGCCTCTCTCGGGCTCTTGGACGTGGTCGGTTTTTTTTGTCTTGCCGTTGAACGACGCTTAGTGTATGGCGCGCCACAGTAGACCAAAAGGCCAATACCTCGAATCCGCCTTGCCTTGAGAGGTAGAGAGGTTGGGACTGGACAGCACCCGAGCATGGGGCAACATGCACAGCATCCCTGATCTAAGCCAGGAAAGATCAAGCGTCCTTATCTTGGCTTGCAAGAGGAGGCAGGGCTAGTATGTGCCTCGCGGGATCCAGCTTGCTTCCCCGTCATCAGTACCGACGGTGAGCTTGCGAGGGTATTTTTGCGCCGCCGGTTGCATATATCATCTAGCGGACCATTGGGGTTCAAGCACCCATGACTGGTGGGATGGTCGAAGGTCCGAGACAGCGGCGTGGCTGCGGGCGCCTGGCCAGGGCAGCAGACTGGGTCATGGTTCGCCTTGAGCCGGAGATGGTGCATGCTGGACGGGGCGACTTACAGAAGACGTGGGAGGGAAGGCCTCTGCCGCTCGATTTTTGCGGATCGTGGCATTCTGCATTGCTCTTCCGTCCATGGAATCTGGTGGCAGTCGCGCGGGAATGGGCAGAACCGGAGTTGTTGAGAGGCCGGCAGTAGTCCATGTGTGAACCGGCATCTGTGAGCTGCCAACATGTAGGCCTGACGGTTATCGCTGGCCGTTGTGAGTTGAGGGAGGCCAGCAGCAGCAGAAGCGGGAGCCACGCGCATCTTAATGTGAAAGCAGGGGGCCGGTTTTGCCACGATCGGCTCGCAGTCGAGGGACGCAATATCCGAGTAGCATCTCAGCGTCGCATTCCGGGGCATCGATACTGACACGAGGGCCAAGTCACAACATCTGACGCGGGAGAAAAGCTTGGTCCCGTCGTCTGCGGTGACGTTTGGATACGTGCGAGCAAGCCTGTCAAGTGCCAGCCTAGCCGGTGGCTGCAGATATTGCGTCTTTCACCAGTGGATGGCTACTACTAGTAGTACTTGGTGTTGCAGCAACCAGGATGGGTTCTTGGAAGCACGCACTGTACGTTTGCGTTATGCCAGTGGGTTCCGCATTGCCTTGCCTGAACTTGGGTGGGAGTACCTAGCTACGTCGACCGAAGTACATGTAGCTGAGAGACTGAGTGGCCGCAGTCACGAGTTGCCTGTCCAAGTTACCGCTCAACTACTAGAGGCACCTAATCATCTGCGAGCCTGCCGAGAACAATCTCGAGCGTACTACTAGTACCTAGTAGGTAGTAGCTGCGTACTTGAAGCAAATCGGACTCGGAGCATCCGCTCAAGTCAAGTGGTGCGGCACAAGACGACCTTGTCGAGTGACGGGTGGCCAAGTCGGTACCAGAAGCCGACCTCGAGCACCCAGCGCTGGTCGTGTCGTTACCAAGCATTCGTACCTATTGTTTGGATACGGCGAATCAGTCGGTACCTGTGGCACCAAGAAGGTACGGTACTAAGGCAAAATAAGCTACGGGCGGCGCATCGGACCAGCCCGAATAATTGCCGTTGGTCCGCGACTACTTGTTGATGACTGCACCCACCGTGACCACCAACCCCCCCCTTCCAAACCGCCTCTCCCACTTGTCCACCTCTTATCCCAAGGCCGTCGAAGCATCCGCCGGCTTGTGCTTCTGCTTCTGCTGCCGCACCGGCCGCGAATGAGACGACGCCCAGGACGCTAATCACAGCGCCGGCCGTGGACATTGCCCCCAGGTCCAGTCTCCTGTATCGGCTCTCCGCACGAGCGCCAGGCCAGCCGCGGGTACCTGACAGATCACCTCTGTCGCCTTTCGCCGCCTTTGAACCCCACCACCGCTTGCCGTTGGGCTTTCCGAGTCCTGAAGCGCCACCTGGCCGAGCCTCTGCGCCGCCCCAGCTTTTCCTTTGCTGTTGCTATCGTATATACTCCTACCCATCTACACCCATCCATCAAAGGCACAGCTGCCCGCTCGTCCTATCCGCGACGCCTTGGTCTGCATCCCCCTCTCCATCTCAGCTCCGACCGGCCATCGGCTCCCATCGACACAAGGCCGAGCCTGACGACGCCCCACCGGTCTGCACCCGGAGCCCTACGAGATCTCCGGTTTGTCTGCAAGGACCAAGGTCTCCAAACCAGACGTCCAAGCTTGTCGACTGCTCGTACCTCGTTGCCCGCCTTCCTGCCTACCTACCTACCACCTACCTGAGTGTTTGCTCCCCTGGGGTATCCAGTCAAGGTCGCCGCCGCCGCCACCCAGCAATCTGGATAGGCTTGACGCCAAAAAAGCCCACGAGTCTGCTAGGGTTGCTTCACCGAACCCTGTCCACGAATATGTCCATAAAGTAAGCCTCTCTCTGAGAACGACTCGTCCCTTCTCTCAACTCACTCCCTTGCCCCCCCTTCTACTTCATTGCCCCAAGTGTACTGTACATACATTCATTGTCCTCGTCTCCATCAGGGGATTTCCCTCTGGCCCGTCTCGCCTGCGCCCCTCCCCTTCCCTCTCCTCTTCTCTCGCTGTCGAGCCTACCACCCTACCTATGTAGCGGCACACATACCCTTCTTCCCACACTCCCTCCTCAACCTCATGGAATCGCATGGGTCGTAGCCGCGCCCTGCGACATGGACAATCCTCATGACTACCTAATCACGGGCCGAGCCCCTCTGCGACGACCAATCGATCCTGACAATGCCGACAGCTGGGTCATGCTCAACCAGAGCGGCTTCGTCAAGCTCGGCAATGAGCGTGTTCTCCAGAAGCTCGAGTCGAGAATCTCTTGCGAACTCTCGGTGCCGCAGGAACTCAAGGCCCGCTGCACTCCTTTCCACCGAAAAAGTGACAAAGGCACCCTGTTCCTGACCAACAAGAGAGTGGGTTATGCCCTGCGCTCCATCACCCGCCTGGGACCAGCTATTAATGTCATCTCCTCCAGATTGTCTACTTGCCCGCGAGACCCACGCAGGAGCCAAAGTTTGAGTCCTTTAGCGCACCTATTCTCAAGTTTCAGGATTCGAGCACCTCTTCTTCCATGCTTTGGGGGTGGGTATGGAAGTCAGATTGCATCCCTGTATCCGGTGGAGGCGTACCCCCCGACCTGCCGCGCATCGAGGTCAAGTTTACTTTCTCGGATGGCGGCATGATGGACTTCAATGAGGCCTACATCCGCCTGAGAGAGCGCCTCTTCCAGTACCAAGAGATGCGCCGAGAGATGGGTCCAGGCGCAGACGTTCCTGATGAGCCTTTGCCGGCTTACGAACCTCAAGGAGGAACAGCGGCAGAGTCTCCTGTAGCTCTTGCGGTGCCTCGTAACCAGCGTTCAGACAGCTCGGCTAGCAGGAGGGCGCCAGAAGAGCCGCCGCCAGGTTACGATGAGGCTCAGGCACAACAGCTCAGCATGCGACTCGAGGATCATATCCGGGACGAAGTAGGCAGGGGTGACTGAAGAGACGCATGGCCAAAACGTCCTGAGCCACCATGCCCCAAAGCTGCGTAAGGACCCGAGGCTGTCTCAACCCACCGACCAGCGAGCAGCGAGCACCGCAAGCCTTGGAAGCTTCCCTTTCAAAGTGGGCCGCCATTCGCTCAACTTGAGCTCGATACCCTCCCCCCCTTGCTCATCTCGGTACAAGTCTTCCTCTTGAGTCCAAAAATACTAGGACCAGGCAAGCGACATTTTGCTATCACCTTACGCTGGGAAACCCCCTCATGGCGATTCTTTGGGTTCATTCTTCAGGCATGGTTCGCCTGCGCGATCCATATGTACATAATGACTCAAGGTATTCACGATTGCTGCACGGCAGACCTGTAACAGTACAATAGGTATTGATGATAAGCAATAGCGTCTCTTCAGATGGTTTGTAGAGGAAACATTGTCAGTTGGAAAGCATCTGGACCTCGCTTAGCGAATATCCTCGGGAATTATTTCGTACTTGAACGGGGATCTAAGGTGATGCCTGTACTACCTCCACATGTGTGTGTGTGTGTGTGTGTGTGTGTATTTTCCGTCCAGCGACTTCAGTCGCTCAGGTCTCCTATCGGAGCACAGGACGTGCTGAGCTAAACTAACTTTTCCCGACCGCTACCTGACAAGATGAACCAGTTTCCCTTGCAAAGGCCACATGGTTTCACATAACGACACCTGTCCACGGGCAGTTGTCTCTGCTGTAGACGCCACTAAAGTACATCGCAAGATGTCAGTACAAGTGTCCCGGTAGATCCCCCCCGCAGCAGCCGTCCAGTCAGCTCATCCAGCATTTCGACAGCTCAAGGCGCATTTCGTTCGTGGCCCTCACCCGTCAGCGGGGAAATTTTGGGCAGATGTGGTCAACCCTTGGTTTTCACCGGTCAGAATTCTCTCATCCCCTCTGCCAAAGCTACCAGAGCTTTATATCCATCCTCATTGCACCGAGGAAAGGAAACCGGCCGAGGGGTGGCGGCAGGGAAAAACCCTTCGAAGGAATCAGAGGCTGTCGAGCAGCTTGCCTTCAGGGAGAAAAACCTCCGCGACCGGCCACCGTTGTTTAGAAGAGCTTGTCTTCCAATACCCTTGGCTCCTTGGTTCCGGAGGAGGCCATGGGGGTCCGAGTGGACGTTGTGTCGGGACCAGCTCTGCAGAGGAAGATGAGCTCTCCAAAGTCTTCCTCTGTGCTGTTAAGGCCCCGATGGGGTCTCACAGCAAAAGCGTGGTCGGGTGGCCTGCAAATCCCAGCCCGCGTAACAAGCCGCTAACAGCTCCGCGGGATGAAGAATTTTTACAGGGGAGAGTTGTCGGCGTCGGCGGTGCGCAGGAGAGGCCGATACTCTAGGGTATCCGTCAGCCAAGACGGCTTCGGAAATATGACCCTAGCGAGGGCCTCTGCATCAAGGCCTCTGATTAGGTGCTGGTCGCGATGTGGGAATTTGACGGGCAAGTCGGGGACGACAAAGAACATCAGGGACATGTCGCTGCCGAGATTCCTCTGGTACTCGAGAGGTCTTCGACGGCGAGCATGGGTGCCGGCGTCGTCACCAGCAGTGGTGGGGGATGACATTGCTGCCGTGGTGGAGCTTGGGGTCGAGTCGTGATGGCGGAGGAGCAGGAAAAGGTAGGCTGGTGAGGAAATGGCGCGGGGGCGCGGGGAGTAGGAGAGGGGAAGACAACAGGGAAAAGGCAAAGCAAGGCGCCAGGGGCAGTCGAGTTAATTAGATGAGCAAAGCCGACTCGTAGAGAAAAAGGCCGCAAGGTAGGTTAAACGGGGGAGCGGACGCGCCGTCTCCTCGCAGTGCGACCCGTACAGCCTGTACGTGCAGCTGTCGCGCTGCCCGAAGCTGGACGGCATCATGCTTATCTCGAAGGTGTGGGAGAGAGACTTGGTGGGTAACAATCCTACTTCGACCGGAGTACCGGGTAACCTGCATCGTCGGTCCGGGTAGCGTCAACGTGAATAATCACGTGCTCAGCGGAACCAAAGGCCGTGTTGTCCAATCAAATGCCGCCAATTCCGGATCAGATTTCGCCCCGTCACTTTGGACCGAGAGCTTCCGACCTCCTACGTTGCAGTCAGACATTGCTCAACACACCCACAACTGTCCACGTTGACTTTTCCGCCTGTCGCGATGGGTATCCGGGACGCTTTCTTCGAGATTGTCGAGGCCGTGACGCCGTGGAGCGTCGTCGAGGCCGAGGCCCCCGCCGAGGAGTCAAAGGTGCGAAGTGATTGCCGACGCCGAACCCGCTCAGTCTTCCCATCCGCGGCACGCCACGCCAGCGCCGGCGTGGCGTGGCGGATGTCCAAGTTACTGGGCGGCGAGCTGCATCAATGAGCAACACCTGCTGACGGTTGATGCAGGACGACGCGGCCGAGGAGACACAGACCAAGGACGAAGAGCCCCCCGCCAAGGAGGCCGAGGCCGAGGAGGCCCCCGAGGAGGAGGACGAGGAAGAGGACGAGGAAGAAGAGGAAGAGGAGGAGATTGTCGATCCCAAGGAGACTCTGGAAGAAGGTACGTAGCTCCGCCGAGTCTTGGATACTGCGATTGCGCATTCTACACACCGACGCCGGCTCCACGAGACGCAGCCGGCAATGCCGCGGCAACCCGCGGTCCCAAGGCACATACGCTCATACTGCTTGGAGACGAGTCGCTGACCTAACGGGAACCGCCTAGAGTGCAAGAACTCTGCGCAATGCGCCCCTGTCAAGCACCACTTTGACGACTGCGTCGAGCGCGTCCAGCAGCAGCAGGGCGAGGGCGAAGCCACTGAGGACTGCGTCGAAGAATGTAAGCGAGCACCCGGCCCCCTTTGGCCAACATCTCTCAAGCCCATCCTTTCATTGTCCCTCGTGGACGAATGCCGGGGCGAACATTGTCGCTGACCCGCATAACCCATAGTCTTCCATCTCGCCCACTGCGCCAGCGCATGCGCCGCGCCCAAGCTCTGGTCCAAGCTCAAGTAAACTCGACGAGACGGGACGACTTAACCTGCTCTTCCCAACGATTAACCCTTGCACCAAAGCGCATGAGCGGCGGGCGTGCTTGTCGCCGGTGCTGGCCGAGCCTCCCGGCAGTCCTTGGGGTGGTTTTGGAGCGGACGTGTCATTGTACGATGTTGATCTGACCAATCCCAGACAAAGAATAGACGTGTGGGCTCGTCGTGCAAGAGCTCATTGTGCAAGGGCCGCCTCGAGTGTCGATGAAGGGCGGCCCCGGGTGTACCATATATACTGTCGCAGCGCCCCCGGAATAGATTTCACACCACGTTGTTCTCGCGCGCCATCCCGGCTTGAGCTGCCCTGCCGCGGGGCCACAGTGATGATGTGCCGACACGTATGGAGTGCGTTGAGCTGGGCAAGCGTGAACATTGATGGTCTATTCGATGTAGCGCTCGCGCTCCTGCGTAAATCCCCTCGCCGTTTTAGGAGTTCCCTCGACGGACAGTAATCCTTTATCCACCTGATTGCGCAAAGAGGTAAGCTTCCATGATCCAACTGTCAGGATAGATAAGGTGTCTCATGACATCGGGTGAGTCGGGGAAAGACGCCGTCTCTCTCCCGCTCGCTCGAGTCTTTGTCTCGGGTACCTAGCTAAACCTCGACTTCATCGAACAACGTCGGGATGAACACTCTCACGGCGTCGTTGTGCGTCGAGCCCGCGTTTACAGGTCACGTTGCACGTAAACTATCCAGCTGCATTAACAGACACCGGCAATGCTGGTCCGAGCGCGACTGGGCCTGCACGACTGTTCTGGCACGTCCGGGGCATCGCAGTGGACGATATTTGTAGGTACGTTGCAGTACGCTGGGAAGAACTTGATCATTGGGGAATTCATGCAAACGTTGTTGCCGGGAACTGCTGCAGCCCAAGCCCTTCATTCTTATCCAAAGGGATAGCGAGTATAGCAAGTCATTCCAGAAGTGAATTCTATACCATCGCCCGGGCGCAGGGCTGCCTACGATCCGACTGGAGATGACACCTTCTCAGGCTCGCAGCCATCAGGAACGGAGCGCAATAGAATGCGTGGGAGAAAAGGGCGGGCCAGGTTAACAAGTGCGCTAGCAGACGGTGTCAATCATATAAAACGTGCCGCCAGAAAAGACGTGTCTTGAAGGGCCCCGAGTATGGCGCATGACTGCGCTCTATCCCCGCGATGACTCCAGAGTGCAACTAGAAACATGTCTTGGCTGAGATCCAAGGCCCATGAGCTCACCGCTGGTTTGAGACAGCAGTATGAAGGTGGAAGCCAGCAGTAGGTATAGCGGCAAACGGGAAGCCAGCAGTCGCGTCACGAAGTGAATACAGATCGCATAACGCTCGAGATAGTTGTCCTGGAAGCCGTAACCGTCAAAGGAGTCGAGTCTTTCTAAAGTGTCGTGCAAACCCCAATCCAGCTCCTCTTCCGGTCAAGAAGTTTGCGAGCTAGCCCTAGACCCTGCCAAGCCGGACGAAGATTCGGGGGTGCTAGCATGGGCGGGTTGCGGGTGTGTTATTTCGTGTTCAAACGCACGGGAGATGATGTCGTCAAATCCCCGTCTTTAGACCCTACCCTACAGACAGCAAGCCAACAAAATGCTCGGTCTGATATGGCAAAGACTTGACTGGACACATACTGTGCGTCCCCGCTTGGATGCAGAATCTCTGCCACCAGGATTGAAACTCCTCTCGGTCCACGGAAGATGCAATATATCTGCAGTTCCGAGGCCCAACTACCCGCACTTTGAACGAGGGGATCCGGGCTCATGGAAGGAATGGAACTTTCGACGACATGGGTGCACAGATGCTGGCTTTGCAGTGAAACTTTCTTCCTTGCATGTGATACACGACAGGCAGGTAGCATTGCTTCCAGGCGTGTCTCATTCTGTGCCGCCTTAGGGTCGAGAACAAGTCAAGGGATGGTGGTGACATGTTGTGCATTGGGCAGATGAGATTTTGAGTCTACAGTCACTACTAGTCTGTGGGCTGCTTATGGACAAAAGTCAACTTTGTCGGCAGCCCATCCGAGCCTCGCACACCTGCAAATGACGGCGTCACTAGGCTTGGCCGATCCCAAAATAGCCCGACGCGATCAAGGATACAGTAGATCTTGCAACGATCCTCGACGAGAGACGAGATGCCAGGAGTCGGTTCGCCGAAGATTGGTTGGCACCGGAAGCAGAAATATTGCATTATGCCTGCATCTAGGCAACGGTGCAGATGCAACGCACGAATCTCCGCGCAATCTGGGATCCTTGGTGGCCGCGTCCCTAGATGCAGTTCGAACACGAGTCGAGAGCGCATTTTGGCATCTCGATTGCTCATGTAGGTTTAGCACGCCTGACATGCAGAGTAGGGATTGGACACTCATGTACCGAATCTGGATGCCAAATCCGACTGGTTGGACGAGACCTGGTACAGGTATCGTGCTCCGTTAGAAGTAGGTTGGTCGGTTGGACAGCACTCTCTTAAAAGTCTCCGTGCCGCTGGCCCGCCCTACCTATCCAAGAGCGTCCTTTGCAGTGACGAGCTGTGGCGCTGACCGGCTCTCGGGGATCGCATCGTGATTGGGACAAAAGAGAGACATTTTGATTTTGGTCGGTAACGTTGTGCAAAGGGAGACGAGCACAGGGCACGAGAGAAAAACATCCCCCTTGCCATTGCGCCGAGTCTCGGGCCCTTGATGCCTCAGGTGCCCCGTGCCGTACCTGGTCTTGATCGTTCAAGGCAGGTGCTGCCTGGTTAAGCCCCTGCCGGCGAGCCGTATTGGTTGGATTGCCCAGAGCCTCAGTGGCTCCGGGGGGTGGGGGGGCGTGTTGGAGGCGCTGGTATGTCTACACTGGTCGCGTCTGCAATAATGCCTGCGGGCCCCGTATCTTGTACTTGATCCCAAAAGGCTGGCACACACATGGCAGGGATGTGACGTGGGCGCGGCCACCCCGCAGCGGTAGGCCCAAGCTAAGCTCTTGTTCGCGATGCGCATAAGGGGGACCCACTCAGCCCTCCTTCCATCGATACAAGAGTAAATCGCTCCCTCCGTCCCACTCCAGGTCCCCGCCCACAATAAGCCATCCCACGGTCAGTCAAGCCCAGGCAAAAGATCCCGTTTCTATCATCCACCCAGCCTCGGCGCCACTGCCATGTAACATCACCTGGTGGTTGCATACGATGGTCCCCGACTGGAAAGCATTAGAGCAGCAAGGGAGAGTTGTCGAGATGCCCGCTTACTCGGTATCAGTACGTGTACTTGGTTGTCAGGCGATACTTTGTAGAAACCCCATGTTCACAATCGCCTCGTGATAATGACTTGCTGCGCTGGTTCCTTCCTCGGGAATCTCCTTCTCCTCTTTCCCTTTTCGTATCTACTTCGTACCTGCCCTTCGTTTCCCTTTACTTCTCATCCTCCTCGCCCTCCTCTCTCCATACCTAGGTAGTTTCCTCAGGGCGTGCCGCTGTCTCTCGCTCTTCATTCCTTGCCCGCTCTGGGCTCTTTCTGTTACGAGCAAAATACCCGCCGGAGAACCAACGAAAACCGGGCCCCTTTCGACACTTCGTTTCAACATGCCAGTCGTGCATCACTGGGGTCCCGCTAGTATATACTGATCGATCCGCGCATGTGCTTGAAGCCCACGGCCGCCGAAAACGGTGTCGAATCTCCGTCCCCAGCACCACTTGGGCGCTCCCTTATCCCATCCATCCCGTCTCGACGAACATCAACGGTCATTTTCTTGTCCGCCATAATTTTAATTTCCTAGTTCGAACTCTGCCGCGTCGCCCAGGAGCCCACTTTGGTTACAGGACTGCGGTGCTGTGACCGTAACAGACAACTTTTAAGCTCGTCGCGCCATTGCAAATCCACCGCGGCGGTCCGCGAGACGCTCGGCGCGCCTACTCTGGCTCTAACCTTCGGAGACTCAATCGCTGTTCCCCTTTCGGTTCGCCTATTTTCCGTCACAAAACCATCGTTCTCAACCTCGCATCTTGGCTTCGTGCTTTTATCAATATTTCCCTGGAAGAGTGCTCTCCTTCTTCCCATATCGTCTGCTAGGCTTTCCGTTTGCTCCTATACCCGGTCCCGCCGGCCAAAACTGCAGATCGAGACAGGTAGCCGCCGTTCGCCATGGCGAGCCGCAGCAACAGTAGTGGCGGCAGTCACGATGTTGGCAGCGGCCACTCGTATGGCGGAAACAAAATCGAACACTATGAGTCCCCCGACTGCGAAAATGATACGGGCAATCGCCAAATCGGCACATTTCACAATGATGATCGAGGTCAAAGCTTCACCAGCGAAATGCCGATACAATACCGTACCTACAAGAGGCGCTGGTTTGGCCTTGTTCAGCTATGCCTCATGAACGTTGTCGTTTCGTGGGATGTAAGTCTTGCCGTCGACATAATTTGCTTTTTCCCCCCTCACCTTCTCGAAGACCGTTTGCTCTTCGCGATCAACAGCATTGGCTGCCCTGCAGGAAATGTCTAACTAGTCCTCAAATAATAGTGGCTCACGTATGCTCCAGTCCCCGAGCAGTCGGCTCAATATTATGGCGTGAGCGTCGCGACAATCAATTGGATCAGCATCTCATTCTTCCTTGCCTTCGTCGCTGTATTCCCAATTGCTATTGCAATCATCCATCGCGGACCCAAGCCGGCATTTCTGGTTGCTGCTGTGCTTATGCTGATCGGCAACTGGATTCGATATGCCGGGTCGACTAAGAGTGATGGTGGGCACATTGCGCATGCCATGGTTGGCGAGATCCTCATTGGTTTCGCACAGCCTTTCATTCTTGCCGCACCCACCCGATATTCGGACCTGTGGTTCACGCAGCGCGGCAGAGTCGCTGCCACGGCCCTCACGAGTCTTGCCAACCCTTTGGGCGGAGCTCTTGGCCAGCTGATCAACCCCCTATGGGTAAAGACGCCTGGCGACGTGTCAAACATGGTTCTCTACGTCTCAATCATTGTACGTTCCGATGGTCCCAAGTTCGAAGAAAAGACGAAGAAAACAGCGAGACAATCACGAAAATGCTCATGGCTGACATATTCCAGTCTACCGTAAGCTGCGTCCCAGCATTCTTCGTTCCGGCGCATCCTCCGACCCCCGTCGGCCCTTCATCCGAAACGCCAAAGCTTCATCTCAAAGAGTCTTTGCGTGCCATTTGTGGCTCATTGGAGCTATGGCTTGTTCTCATACCATTTTTTATCTTTGTCGGATTCTTCAACGCCGTATCGTCTCTCATCAACCAATTCCTGGTACCCTACAATTTTAGCAACGATGAGGCCGGTATTGCCGGCGCAATTCTTATCTTCGTCGGCCTTGTCTTCGCGGCCATTATCTCTCCTATTCTGGATCGTACGAAAGCTTTCCTTCTTGCCATCAAAATTTTGATGCCTGTGATGGCGATTTGCTACCTCATCTTCATCTGGATGCCCGAAACTCGAAGCGTCGTTGGACCATATATTGTTCTGGCCGTACTTGGGGCGACCAGTTTCGCCAACGTTCCTGTTGCCCTCGAACTGCTCATCGAACTCAGCCATCCCCTTAGCCCCGAGGTCACGTCCACGGTTGCTTGGGCTGGCGGACAGCTCTTTGGCGCCATTTTTGTCATCATCAGCGCTCCTCTCACGGCTGGCGCAGACGGCGATCCGCCTGGCAACATGAAGAAATACCTCATTTTTCAAGCAGTCATAGCCATGGTCCTAGGCCCCGTGCCACTTTTCCTCGGGCTCTTCGGGCGGAAAGACAAAGTCACTTTGCGCCGCATCAAGTCAGATCGGCGAAATCTCATTGCGGATGAGAGGGCGTGAAGGCGCCTAATGATGACTACGATTTCTTGTACATGTCCTTCGCTGCGATTCAATGAAGTAAAAGAGTTTCAGACGGGAATTGAAGTTATATATGACTTAAAAGAGAGAGATGTCAAAACATTAGGATGGGTACTGAACGGATAGCTTGACGACATGGCTGTTTGGATGAATAACGCAATACCCTGACTGTTCTTTGGGCGGCAGATGAGCCCAGACAATCGCTATGAATATATATCATGATTCAGTGACGGGAATATGATACGCATCACTCCCTGATATAATTAAACAAGATAGCGATCATTGGTATTAAGTGGTTCATGGGAGGGAAGATCGTTGCTCATCCGTCTACTCATCCAATTTACCGTTGGAAATGCTTGAGGGTGTGTCGTTATCGTCTATTATGTCGTCCCATGTAGAGCGCAGCTCTTCCATCTCCTTCCAGCACGCGGCACCTAGCTCCTCGAAACGAATGATATCCTCAGCCGTGACATCAACGACGCCATACTTGCGGCCAATGGACTTTCGCAGGACGCCAACGGCAGTATCAGCGGCGAAGGCTTGAGCATCCTCAGGTCGTCCTTCCCATCCCCAACCCTCAACCTCAGTTTTCTTGACGTCAACGCGGCCATGGCGATCGGCAGAGCTGCCCCACTTGACGCGGTCGGCGTGGGCTTCGTCGAGGAGGATCTGGCTCTGCAGGGACAGCCAGACGGCGGCGGCGGCGCCCGTGTAGCCGTCGACGCAGTGCCAGGGGGAACCGAGCCAGCGCGAGACGACGAGGGCGAGCTCGTACGCCCAAAAGAGGAACCAGGGTACGGGGAAGAGGGTGCTGGCGACGATGCCGGGATGCGAGAGGTAGACCCTGGGCGGGACGACGGCACCGGCACCGGCCTCTGGCGCCTCCGCCTTCTCCCCGGCCGTCTCTCCGCCGTCAGGAGCGACTGCGCGATCCGCGTCAAGCCAGCGCGAGGAAAAGGGCCGCGCCGCGGGCAGGCCGGACGTGAGGGCGAGGACGTCGGTGAGGCGCTTGGCCGACTCGTACGAGTTTGCGCGCGTCAGGCCCTGCAGGTCGTCGATGGAGAAGACGTCGGCGACGGCCTCGAGGCTCGACGACCAGACGATGCGGCTGGGCGCGAGCGGAGACGAGGCGCGGCGGCCGAGCAGCGGCAGGAGCTCGTGCGCGAGCAGATAGTGGCCGAAGACGCAGGCGGCGAAGACTTCGCCGAGGAGCGGCTTCTCTGGCTGCGAAACGGAAGCGTCAGCACGGCGCTCTTGCAACAAGGAGAAGCCGGTGATGGCATGGCGAACGGAGGCGGAGGAGGAGACGGAGCGTCTGGGTTATTCCCTTACATAGCCGTAGCTCTGCTGCTCGTTGAGGATGCGCGTGGGCAGCGCGTTCTTGAAGTCGGGCCAGGTGACGGACTGGACGAGGCCCTTGCGGAGGATGGACCAGACGGCCATCGGGTAGTTGCAGCCCTCCCAGCCGCCGTAGGCGGCGTTGAAGACGACGCTGTCGAGGCGCGGCACCCGCACGCCGCGCAGGGACGGCGCGGGCCCGGAGCAGGGGCGCCGTGGCCTGCGCGGTGCGGACGGCGTGGGCGCGGATGTCGCGAATCGCCTGGCGACACTTGCCGACGGAGCGCGTCGTCGCGAGGATGACGAGGTGCGCCTCGAGGGACCGCGTGGCCAGGAAGTCGTCAATGAGCCGCTGGGCGAACCCGAGGCCGACGCCGCTGTTGGCCGCCAAAAAAGGACGTGTTAGCTTCCACAGACGAAGATGAATTGAGGGGGGCCAATTGGCTTTCGCCTTTTGTTTGAAGCGTGCGAGGGTTCCCGCGTCAAAAGGAGCGACTTGCCTGTTTGCGCCGGTGACGAGGACGAACAGCTGCTCGTGAGCCGGGACCGACTCCCAGGGCGCGGGCCGAGGGCTGTCGACGGCCATGGCGCTTGGGGGGAAGGAGTGGGGTGACGAGACTTTTTCGCAGCGCTCGAGCCGTGCTCGGAGACGCAGAGAGGTCGATCGAGAGTTGCGGATTGGGCGAGGAGGATGAGGTGTAGTCGGGGAGAGCAGTCGCTCAAGGTCTTGGGCCCGAGGTCCCTGAAGTTGCACGCCGGACCCCCTGCTGGAGACCGGATTTCCTTCAGGGGTCACACCGCGCACACCGAGGGCAGGTACGTACCTCGTTATTGGCGGGCCTTTTCACGAGCATCCAGTCGTCTTTACGCCGCCCATCAACCCAAGACGATGACGCTTCCATACGCGTCTCAATGCACCGAAAGCACGCCTCGTCGTACTCGTACGGCCATAGTTCATGATGAACATGTCCACAAGTGCTGCCTCTTTGCTTGCTATTACGCAAACTATTGCACCTCGTCATCCGTCGACACTCCTAAAGACATAGGCCACACAACTGTTTGATTGCTTCTTTCTTTTTTCCTGTGGAACAATGCAGAACTTCTCAGAAACATGACAGCCATAGTCGTGACGTTACCTTTCCCGACATCAAGCAAGTCTTGCCAAGTAGATAGCCGTCCATACACAACCTTTTTTTTAGGAAACCGTTCACATGTCATCCAGGCCACCCCCCCTTTTTTTCGAGCTCGAGTTGAAACCTTCGATTCTTGTCCGAAATCTTCTACTCCGAAGCCCTGTTAAGAGCTTCGCGAACGGCCGCCAGAATCAAGTCCTTGGCCTTTTCTACTCCTTCCTCGCTGCCATACACCTCAATCGCTTCATCCTTGGCTTGGTCTCGTGGCACCTGGATCCTGCAGCCGCTCTGCTGTCGGATCGAATTGACCTTGGAGCCACTGGGTCCAATGACATGACGGTAGGTCTTGGGGTCGGGGAGCACGAGATAACCAACCGAGTCATTTTTCCGCGCCTGTTCCATAGCCTTTTGGATCATGTCCTTGGCCTTGGTGACGTTCTCGGGGGATCCCCTCAACACCCAGGCAATGTCGCCCTGCTCATCCGAAGCAGTCTTGACCACCTTCCACGAGTGAGCGTCCGCGGCGGCATCCGCGTCGTCCGTAATCAGAGGAAGTGCTCCGTTGTTGGCTCTCGTCGACGACTCAGACCTGGGAGGCACCTTCTGTCCCGCGTGGTCAACCGTCACCTGGTAGTTGTTCCGAAGCTGACGGAAGATTTGTCCGTTGTTGGAAACGGCGTGATGCATGCTTCGTGGGACTTGCATCGTCTCACCCTGCTGCTGCTTGATGAGGCCCTGGATGTGCTCCTTGGCCTCGGCTACATTCTCCGGGCGACCAGTCACCTTGACACCGGTGTTGCCGTCTCCCTGTCGCGGCACATCGATGGACACTGTGAACTTGGATTCCATCTGTCGCTTGACGTCTCCGCCGCGCCCAATAAGCAGACGGTGGTTATCGATCGGAACCTCAACCACTTCGGTCACCTGGTTCTCCTTTTCGGCCACCATTTCCTGGATTCGCTTGATGATTTTCTGGACGACATCGGTTCGCCCCTCCACCTTGATGGAGTTACCGTCAGCGTCCTGCTTGGGGAACTGAATTGTGCGTGCCAGGCTGCGTCGGTCATCCGAGCCACCCGCCGAGACGACGATATCTCGCAGATTAGAGCCTGAAATGTTGTTAGACATCCATCGATTCCAGGAGAGTCACTCTGGTGTACGTACCGCCAGGACCAATCAACGATTTGTGATGCTTCTTGTCCACCTCAATCGTCTCAACAATGGTGTCGTCGAAAACGGCACGCTTCTCCTCAAGCATCTTGCGCGCCTTGTCGACCTGAGCTGCAGTGCCCTTGATGAAGATCTCCACAACTTCAGTGTCGCGATCCGCCGGTACGTCGATCCTCGCGCCGCTTGCCTGGCGAAGCTCATCCAAGGCAGCGCCACCCTGACCAATCAGGGATCCGACCTGCTTCTGCTGCACTGGAACGGTGGCCGTGGCCGAGTGCTCCTCAAGATACTTGTGAAGAGAGAAGATCTCATCCCTAGCCTCATCCGCACCCTTCTTAGGACCCCGAATAATGACCTCATCCGGTGCCTGCTGCCTGCGAGGCTTGCCAGCATCGCTTGACGCATCGGCGTTGGGCTGGTCCTCGGCGGGACTCTTGGCAGATCGTGGGAAGAAGATGAGCACCTTGTAACGGGTTTGCAGACGGTTGATCTGACCGCCTTGCGCACCAATGAGCTCTCTGTGATACTTGGGATCAATCTTGAGCACGTGCGTCGTCTCATCGGCTAGAGTGCGACCAAGGTTCAGAATGTGAGCCCGCGCGGCTTCCGCCTTTGCCTTCGGGCCCTTGAGCTCAACCTTTCCGTCCTGAACTTGAATCTCGACGTCGAAACGATCCCGAAGCTCTCGGATGTTGCTGCCACCCTTGCCAATAAGGTGGTTGGCAAACCTTTGAGGGAAATCAAATGTCAAGGTGAATCCACGCTCCTTCTCATCCTCCTTTTCCTGTTCAACAAAAGCCGCTGCCTTGCTCGCCAGCGACTCCACTGCGGATTGCGGGCCACGGAGGGTGATGGTGGTGCCAACCTTTGTAACCCTGATAGGAATCTGGTCCGAGGACCGCTTCTCCTGCTCCTTCTTAATGAACCTGCGGAGCCTCTCGTGGAATTTGGGGGGCACGTCCAGTGACTTGCTGGCCAGAACCTCTTGCTTGTTAATGAGGTCGACGATGTGCTTTTGCGCATCCTCGAGACCTTGCCGGAATGCGCGAATCTCAGAGTCCGAGGGCTTGGTGCGAGGAAGCTGGTACGGTCCATCAACAGGATCAGGGCCCTCGAAAACCAGTAAGACGGGGGCGCTGGCGTCTGAGTTATCCGGAACCACCACTTGAACGCCGTATTCGTTCTTGATCTTGGGCGTGATGTCGTTGCGCAGATGTTGATGGAAGAACGGATCGATGGGCAGGGCCTGCATTCGGGCCGGAGGGTGTCCGTTGATTATGCCAGTGATTTCCGACTGTGCCCGGATGGCGTTCTTGCCCTCACGCGAGTAGAGCTCCCAGGGTAACGCGCCCTCCGGAGAGAAGGGGGTGTTGATGTGCGTGTTGTACAGGTTCTCGAGACGCTCAATTTCCTTGCGGTGCCGCATGTAGCGAGTGACGAGCGCAGCGTGGGCGGCAGCCCCTCCCGGTGCATTGCGGTGGAACCTTGCAATGTCGATGTTGGACATTTGCATGCCCATAGCCAGATCCATGGCCTTGTCCAGTGCTGCAGGAACCTTGTCGGCCGGGCCAATGACCGTGACCATGTCCTCCTCCTCCTCAGATGGCAATAGAATGGCGCAGCCAGTCTCAGTAAAGAAATCCTCGGCAGGGACACCACGGTTGCCGACGATGAACTGATGGCGGCCCCTCTGAATAGACAGCTGCTCCGCTTCTAGCAGTCTATGGAGCTCGGCCGCCTGACGCTCGATTTCAGCGCGGACCTTCTGAACAGCCGCTCGGTCACCGACGAGATGGATATGGTCGTCGTCAGTTCCGGCCGGGGAAAACACGGGCCTCTGACCTGGCCCGGGGGCCACAGGCGGCGCAGCGCGCAGAAAAGCTTGGTGGGGAGGCACTCGAATCTGAACATCGTTGCTATCCTCTAGCTGTTGAACAAGAGAGTTGTTCGGGCCAGCAATGAAGGGATAAAATGCGGCAGGGATGCCGCGAACCTTTGTCTGCGTGTTGGCCGATCGCTCTCCCGCAATTTTCAAGATTTCGTTTCGGGCAGAAGCAGCAGAAAGAGCGTTGCCTTCGACAATGACATCAATTGTGGTATCGTCGTCATCATCAAGGGCACGATTTTCCTCAACCTTGGGAAGCTGTACCTTGGCCCCGGTCTTTTCCTGAAGGGCTCGTATGGTTGAACCACCCTTGCCAATGATGTGCGCACGCGCGCTCTGAGGAATGGGGACTTTGATGGAGGTCTGGAATAATTAGCATAAAGAACAGCCCTTGAAGCGCTGCTTTCCATGCCTACCTTGGTACCGATCTGCTGAACCAGATCCTTGATTGCCTGTTGAGCGACATCTTGAGGACCGGTAGCATCAAATCGAAGACGACCGTTTGAAGCCGTAGCCATTGTTAGATTCGCTCGAGACTTGCGGTTGATGTCCTTCATGATGTCCGGGATGGGACGCCGGAGCTGGCTGCGGGGCAGGATGAATTGCGGCTCAAGCGTGACCGACTCCACGTTGCGACCAGGAATGAACATGGAGGGGGTGGCGGCGGGAGATGGAGTAGCAGCTCCTCCCGAAGCCGGCGTGGAAGATCGTGAGATGCCATTGGAAGCAGTGCCGTTGGAGGGAGCGCCGGTGTTGCTCTTAGCGCCCCAGATGGGAGCGACATTGGCTGTCTTTCCCTTGGGAGCTCCGAGCTCGGGAAAGAGCTCGTGCGATTGAGTGTCCAAGGAAGACTTCGAGGGCGGTTTGCCGGCAGTATTGGCGCTCATGGATTGGGCCCGATGCTCGGAGGCATCGTTGGACGACTTGGCCGGCGCACCCTCGTCTAGAGCGTCCTCGACGGTGACGTGGCGGGGAGCTTCGGCGTGCTTTTGAAGGAGCTTCTGAGCCGCAGACTCCTCGACACCACTTGCGAAGTCAGAATTTCCGGAGGACATGATTCGAGGATTGGAGACGACAGGCCGTGGGTGGACGATTCTCTAGTGATTGGGCGAATTGATGGCGCAAAGGCCAGATTTACTGGAGACTGGTGCACAAACTTAGCAGGCCATTGGGACACGGATGACACGCCTGAGCAAATTCGCAGTACAGTGCATCCCCATAGCAGTTTTGTGGGATGCAGATGCGTTGCTGATGCGTAGAGCAGTAAAATATTGTGCTGGGCAACGGGGAGAGGCGTAAATACATACGTGTAGATAGGGGCTTTCCGAGGCGGCAATACGATACGACACACGCTGGAAGAATCTGTGGTGCTTTAGAGCATGATGCAGACACCGACAGAAGACAGATACCGGGGACCAGAAGAATGAACCAGAAGACGCGGCCGAGACCAGAGAGGCAGATGGCGATGCCGGAGACCGTGGCAGGAAGGCGCGGTGGGAACCAGGGATGACAGCAAAGGTGGAAGTTTCTCCAGCTTTCTTCGCCAATGTTCACGTTGGCTTTTCGGCCTTGCAAGGGTCCGGGCGGACGCCGGCAGAGCTCGGGGGACGGAACACTGCAACAGGGCAGGTACGTACCTTCTTCCTTAGGGCCCGCGCAACTGGGCCCCACACAAGCTTCCAGTCTCAAAGACATGCCACGTAAGGCCGAAGGACGGTCACGCCTCAGGTCATATGACCCTCCTTCTCTTACAGTAGGCTCTGCTTGCGAATAACGATGCCGAAATTCAAACGGTCACGCATACTGTGCGATTTACGCTTAGATACTTTGCACGCCATGTACTGTACAGTCCTCGGTAGGCCTCTCTCTTCAAAGCACGTGGCGTTTGTGACAAGAATCGCATCCTCGTCGCTTCGGTTACCTTTGCTTTTTAGTGCGCCTTTTCATTCCCGCGCAAGACCCATCTCATGGCAATTTGACGATTTTCTTGCCGCATGTACCATGAAGTATCGTCCATTCAGTCGTCTAAGCGACTCGCTGACTGCCTGGACATTGCCATCGGGTGAGCAAGGCTTTATGCTCGTTCGAAACTTGTCGTCACTATGACAGCGGTACTATCCGTACCGTGACCTTGATCGAGAAACTGCTCCGAGAAAAATCAACAATCACCGGCAAAGCGTCCTCATGTACGAAGTATCCCTTATGCCGAGCGAAATGCGTTCCACTCGTCGACTGCATCGTCAGTCTACACACGACCAGGACCAGGCCAAGTCTCCAGCGACTGCTCACCAGCTACGACGTTGGCGCGAGCGACGAGTATGTACTGTAAGCAATCAGGCCATCTCGCCTTGCTGCCGGCTTCAGCCAGGAGCGCACGCCAAGCCTCGAATCGAGGGCCGGGATATCTGATCCGGAGTCGAGCCCAATAGAGGTCGTAATGCTAGTGTGCAAGTACGGAGACATGAGGGCGAGAAAAGAAGGTGAAGGTTGCTCCAACACACGAAAAGGTGCTCGACATGTTGCAAGAGAGTTTCGTGGAGCGCCAGGTACAGTGTGCTTTCTGCATGTATTTGCTGAAGTTCCCACGTCTGGGAAGCTGCAGTCCTCACGACCCTTTCAACTGTAACAAGACCGTAACAAGTTAATTAATATGCGTCGCCGAAGCAGCAAGGGTCCTGGCGGCGAAACCGTCGACGGTCAGGGGTCACGGGGGAGCTTTGATAAATGCAGCCAGAAACTCTCCAGAGGAAATCTTTGATGCAGAATGCGGCCTTGACGGGAGTCAGACTTGAGAGCTCCGGACAATGCAGAATAGCCGTCGTTCTGGCATGGGGAACATTCTCTGAGCTCGGGCGACCTCGACTTCGTCACACACCCTCAAGCTTGCGTAGCTCAAGGGGCACTTGAAAATCCACGGGCTTTCACTATTTATCCACGGAGTGTGGCTAAATACCCTCACGAGCCACACAGGGCTATAAGGCACGCGAGAGCAATAGAGGTAGTAGAAGCAGCGCGAGTAGTAGAGGCTACAGGCTTAGTTACGAGAGGCAGAGGTAGAGGCCTCTATTGCTTACGCCTACCTCTACTACCTCTATTGCTCGCGCCTGCCTCTGCTGCCTCTGCTGCCTCCATCTCTCCTGCCTACCAATAGCCTTATACTCGTAGCGCTAAGTAATATTAACCTATATTCCGTGGATAAATAGTAAAAGCCCGTGGATTTTTAATCGGCTCCTAGCTTACCGGTAATCCAGGGAAACCGGAAGCCGAGTTTCATTTTGTCTAATGACACTGGCGCAAGGGGAACGGGGCACCCCGCGGTGAGCTGCAGATATCTCGCTTGTGGAGGGTTGCAGAATGAGATGAGTCCGCCGTGCCCTGTCAGGGTGGAAAGCCACATGTCCAACAGAATACAGGCCTTGTCGATGAGCAGCCTGTGGCACTCGCAAGGAGTACGTGCGTGTTTCTAGAGCGGCATGCCCAAGTCAGTGTATGCCTTTGAGTGACGGCGGATCGAGGACATGATTGGCTGTTCATTTCTGAACTTCCGGTATGGTAGAATCCACCGCAGGCGGGTCGTCCCGCCATTTCGCCCCTTCCCGCACCCTTATTGTTTGCCTTGGAATGGCCACTGTTTTGATTGAGGCGCCATGGCTTGTGGGAGACTGCATGGGGTGGCTCATCAAAGCGAAGCGCGGGGGATTGTCTCAAGTGCCTGCAACAAGGGCTATTCAGATGAGATGAGTTGACCTGACCTGTCGCCACGGGGCTTGAGGCAAGGGCATGACAGGGAGCTCCCCGTCCAACCTTGTTTCGAGCCCGAGGCGATATCATCTTCCCCCCCTCTCGCCGCCATTTCCACGTCTTGGGTCAGCGTCCCGTGCTACAACAGCCATTCGTTGCAGACTCAAGGGGCGGAAAGCCTTGAAACAGGCCGCATTCGTACACTGTACAGCAAGGCGCCTTTGTCCATGTCTGCGAGGTGTGCTGAGCGTGTTCCATGGCGACTTGGGGAGGCAGTAGGTGCTTCTTTGGGCATTTCCGGACTCGTGTGCCCAATGCAACGAGTCCTTGCAAAGGGCGAGGCGCCTCTACGCGGTGCGGGGCAGCCCTTCGAGGCACGTCCGGGTGCCACCGAGAGCGTCTTGGATGCTTCCTCAGAGTCAGATATCGATGCGCCGTGAGGCTTGGACTTGTGCCCAAGGCCCAGGCTGTTGGACTCTAGCTGCGGACCTGTGTCAGGTCACGTATCAGTGTCATTTGGGTCGAGGTGGCGCGACCAAGTCATCGAGCCGGTTGCCGGCCATGTTGCCCCGTATGAACAGCACAGGATTTCACAGTTACCGATGCAAGTGTTATCCCGATCTCTTCAACGCTGGCGTGGGAGAGATTGTCTTTAACCCCGTTCTCCGTTATTTGCTGGCGGCGGACGTAATTACCGTCGCTCATGGAACAGGACCGGATTGCACAAAACGTTCGTTGGGCGTCTCTTGGAGATCCTCAAGACGACATTTGCCCGGCATAATGTACATCCTAGTGTCCAGCCTCGAGGACAGGGTGCTCCATATGGCACACATGGGTGTCGCTCGGGGCGCGAGCTGCATGATCCGAGGCTTCCAATCGCGAAAGGGGTGTCGGGCCTGGCCTGCTTGGTGCGTGCTCGAGAGGCTCCCAGTCGGCAGCGAGAAAGCGCCGCGATACGCCGTGAGGCGCTGCGCGGTCCGTACTGAGTTTGGCCCTGTCGTCGTCAATTTTGGGCTGCAAGCAACACATCACGCCCCGGGGTCACTTCCTGTTCTCGCCATGAAGCGAGCGTTAGGCGCCGGACCAACGGCCAGACGGACCCCGAGATGGCTCGCGACGGCACTGGGCTCGGAGTGTTAGCGGCAATGCAAACTCATCAATGCCTGTGCTGATGCATGGGCAACAAGGCTGTCTCGCCAAGGAAACGCAAAGCGCCGACGTCGAGACACCGCACGTCGGGCGTCGCAATCCCCCACATGCGCTCGTCCGCTCGACGCAAGACTGGGCCTTCTCGGCAGCTGTCGTCGTATTGGGTGATCTGTATAACGGCGTTCGCTGCGGCATTCTGCGCTGCGTCCCCAACATTGAGCAAAAGGTACAGTCTGCGGCAAACCGTTCCACGAGGACTCTGACTGAGGTGGGGACAAGACTCGGCGGTATCGCGATAGTTGCGCCTATGGACAATCTTGGCGAGATGCTCGAATCCAGGCCGGACCCAGAAGCAAAAGGGTTGGCCATCTTGGACTGCTTTCTACGCACCGAACACGAACTACAATCACGGGGCGCTCTCGTTAAATTTAGTGTAGGACTTTCCCTTAAAGTTTTTGATCTTCTTGAAAATGCGAACCTTCGGCGATTCTACATGTATTCAAAAACACCTTCGGCGATTCTATTCAAAAACTTACCTACCTTATGGAAATCGACAGGAGTACTTAATTATCCAGCGTTATTTGTGTTTGCGGCCCCGTACCTTTGCAAACCTTGTCCCAGGGATTGAAGGTCAACATGTAGAAGGTTCGTGGCGTGCCCGCCCCGACAATGAAGCCAAACTCATGAGCGTTCAAGCTTCGCGTCAACTTGATGACACCCAGCTATTCTTGACATGCATATGCTCAAAGGCCGCCAAAAAGTCGACCGCCCAGGCATCAAGTTTGCACGTTCGACGGTTCTCTCGGGTCCACGACTTTCGTCTTCTCGACGCCATCGACAGCCGACCGCTCCCGCCATCATCATCGTCACTACCACCACTTGACCGCGACATCAAAAATCATCCCATGACAGCCTCCAGCCATGGCCACACCCGACGGCGCGAGCGCGAACTCCAGCGAGCCGGCCACAGAGCAAGAGACGAGGACCGGCCAGGCTCTCTCCATCTCGCAGATCCTCCGCCTCCATAACAGGGAGCGGCTTCTTGTGGAACCTATGCGCTGGACGAACCGCCATCTCCAACTCCTTGGATGCACCATTGCGCCCCCAACCCCGGAGAAAGAGCTCCACCTGCAACGCGTCTTTAGCAATAAAGATGCTTATCACTTATATTGGGCCTTCAAGCAAGGCTGGACGCCCGTTCATCGATCCACCGCTCTCCGGCGGCTTCTCTCGAATCTGTATTTCGGCTATAGCAAGTTGAGTCTTCCTCTCCCCTAATAATAATTCCTTTATATTAACAAGTCGCTTGTGTAGTAGTCATGTAGTGTTCGAATTCGGCCCACGCGAGTGGACAGACTACATTCATTTTCCATCATTCTACTCCAACAGACACCAGGAAGGAGTTCTCGCGGCCTACGTCGACCTGCAGCTTATCCAAAACCGTCGCAACGACTTAGTCGAGCGTGGTCGAGGCTGCCAGATTCGCAAGAGATTACGCCAGCTAAAGATCAAGGCGATCACGCCCCAGAATTGCCTTCACGATCCAGTCGTCGTAGCAGTCCTCATCGCTCTCGCCCAACAGAATACATACTACCAAAAGACCTTCGTAAGTTCACGTTCCATTATTTTCTTACCTCTCTATCAGTCTAACTTTCCCCAAGTCACAGGTCATAGCCACGTCTGATGATAGGGACAGAGTCTTTATTTATAAATCGCATATCGCACCATTCCTCCTACGCTGCCTCGAAGATCCGAACTTCACGCCCCCAGAGCCGTTGTCCATCTCGATTGAGGTAGAGACTATCCGGTTCAAGCCCTTCCGTTCGTTTCGCGACCGTCTTCACGCCAACGTATTCCCTAGCCAACACCAATCCGCCGTCGCGAAGGCACAGGCTGAAAGGGGCAAAGACCTCTCCCCACTCACCGGGGCTGCAAGCTCGTCAACGTGAGATGATGGCATACCTGATAGCAAGGTGGTCAACCGATTTTCATGGGAGCGCGCATTAGTAGCAAGCAAGCGAGCTTTTCTAGACAGTGGACACGCCATGGAGCATCACGACAAGCATGTAGTTAATGTAGTCAAGGCCGTTGAAAGACAACGGGTGCAACGCAAATATCACGGATTCAGTCGGCGATTCATCTTGCCGGGTAAATGTTGCCCTAAGCCGTTGTTGCGATATCCCCTTCCTCGTCCATGTCCTTTTCTTTATCGATGGCATCGTCGCCAGCCGTTGTCTGGGCGTGAATTATCTCCAGCTCTGGCGATTCCATAAGAGAGAGTTCGCTCAATACTCTCCGTAAGCGATTCTATTGCTTCTTGCTGCTCGGTCTGCTCAGTCTGCTGCTGCTTTGTCTGCTTCTCGGTCTGCTCGGTCTGGGGGGACTCAGGAGGTACTTCACCTGCGGCGCTAATGCAACGGCTAGCGAGATTCTTTCTTACGGAAGGAGATACGTATCTTTTTTTCCAGCGGATAAAAAAAGTACATCAGGTACCTCCTCTTGAGGATCCTCGAAGCGACACGCACAATGTTGAGCCAGGCGTGCATCACACATCAAGTGCATCCAAGGCCTTTGTTCAGAAACGGCATAGTGCGCACCTGACATCTGCTTGACCGACAATACATACATAGAGCTGCGGCTCTGCTGAAGATGAGACTCCAGACAGCCGTACAGTAGCTCCCAAGCGTGCCTTGGCAGATACTGGGCAGTAATGTCCCACCGTATTTCCTCGCTCAAGGCGAGCAACAAACCCTTCGAGCCCAACAACACTGCCAGGCAGACCAAGACGTGCTTCTGGCTGATGTACTTACTGTACAGTGCAGCGAGTGGGTACTGATTACGAACACACACTGTACAGTTAGTTATCCTTGTACGGAGCACAAGTCCCGCCCTGGGGAAGGGCATCTATGCGCCACAGTGCACTGTGCACTTTCTCCCTACTAGTATCTGGTGCGTGGGCAGCACAGTGCCTCGGTCTGACTCGCACACGATAGACCCGCCTCACAACGAGACTGGTTGACTGGTTGACTGGCTGGCCAGAGAGAGGCATGCAGGCAGAATTCTGAGCATGTACCTACCTAGTTATCGGGCAGTCAACCGTGCCGTAATGAGACGTCCATCTAGTACTGTATGCTCTGTTACAATATCCGCGTTTTCCTTCATCCAAGGTACCGTATCTTAGGCCCGTCGATTGTCTTTTTTCGCAGCTGCTCCAGGTTGGTTGCACGCACGAGACTAGCTCTCTGCTGTTTAGGGCTCAAATCTGCCATTGGTTGGATGGCACTTCGGCCGACCTGATCCACAGACCCTCGAGAACTCCAGATCGAAATTTACGCATGTTTGTACCAAGTGACTTAGGTAGGTACTGTACAATGTACCTAAGGTACCTAAAGTACTGTACGTAGGTACTTTTGTACAAGTGTCCGCCGACCTGCTTGCCTGCCCAATCTGCAACACGGCCCTGGGGACAGCATTGACAACAGCAAATGCTTGCGGGCTCTCTCCTCAATCCACGCGTTCCGAGCGCATTCATCAACCCAGTCTGCCCGTCCAGTCCTCGGTTTCATTTCCAGACTCTCCTCATCTCTTCAACAACCACCGACTGTGCCTTCAGCCCTCGTCCTCCTCCCGCATCACCCTGTGTGTCGCACGCCCTCCACCCCGAGGCAGGAAGCCGTACTCCGTACACGCACATGGTACAGTGGGCGCATGCAAGCACGGAAATACGGAGTACCTCTTCGTCCCAACTCCGTCAAAGCAGCCGGCCAGGAGGTACGTTTTATTATGATGACGGCAACCTTACCCTGCCTCCCGACAGTTCTCACACCCTCCCCCGCCTGTCAGACGTACACTCCCCTCCCCTCACTGCTCTCTCATCATCCCCTCCCCGTCTGGTCCCTCGTGCCAGGACCTCCTGGACCTCCACCACGTTCCCATGCCAGCAACACAAGCAAGACTGACAAGGACGACAAGTCACCATCCAAAGCCCAAGAGCCCGCCTCGTCACCTTGGCGCGCCTTCGAGACTGCGACCTCGACAAGTGCTAGGCGGCTCCCGCACCGTACCGAATACCGCAGCGAGCATTCGAGTGCGCCCACGCATGCATCAGACACAGCGTCTGCCTCGTGTTTGTACGTGTCTGGTGTTTTGTCTGCATGTACCCTGCTGTACCGCTGCAGCACATCCAACGCTTCGCGGCCCGCTCGCAACCACGGTACTACCCCCGCAGCTGGTACTTTGTTTATAGCGGATGTGCGCGGCACTCACAGGTACCCCGTCGACTGCGCTGAAGCTCTGGCGCCACTCCACTGGGACATCTGCATCCCACACCCGTCGCGCGCGCTCTTTTGGCACGCCCGCCCACTCTTGCTCACCACTGCCAGCGCCGAAATTGGCCTCTTCGGTCGTAACAAACGGAGCCCGCAGGACTGCTCTGCCCTCGTCGCACACCCTCTGCCCCCCCGGCCGCTCTCTCTGGGCTCTTTTTAGGTAAGGGTCACCAGTATCATGGACGGCCAGAGCTTGCCCTCCTCCAAAGGCCATTTTCATCGTCGCAAACTCGTCAAGAAGCCCCCCGCCTCCCCATCCTCCGCCATCGACTGCGGCTTCGACACCCGCTCCTTCGAAAACGAACGCAGCTCTCAGGGCCTGTGGCGTGCTCCCAGCGCACCCCACGCTCGCTCTTCCTTCTCCAACGCGTCCAACAACAGTTCGTCTTCGCCCTACGCACAGTGGTCGTCGAATGCATCTCCCGTCTCTCCCCAGGCAGGAGATTACGCTGCCACCTCCACCATCGGCAGCGTCGACCCAGGCGCCTACGCTCCGCTTGCCAATCCCTCGGATCTCCTCTCCAGCTCACATCCTCGCCGCCTGAGCCTCAAGGCGTCCCTCGACCTCCTGGGCGCGCCCTTTGACGGCGCTGCCATCCTCAGCCAGATTGAGGCCTGCCGACTTTCGAGCCCGACAGATTCTCCCCACTATCCAGACGTGTCCCCGCCGCCCGAGGCTCGACCCGCCTTGCAGCTTGCCAGCCCATTACCGACGCCGCCGGCAGCTATTTACAATATGGAATTCCCTGTTTCGGAAAAAGTACAGCCTTCAAGAATGCCTGAGGCCCAGGTAACCAGCCCGAAGCGCTTCTCTGACGAGGCCAAGGATCCAAAACCTGGCATACTACGCAAAAAATCTGGACTCTCCGCCATCGTGAACAGTATTGTTGGGTCACAAAAAAAGCCAGTCATTTCCGCTCCGGAAAACCCCGTGCATGTCACACATGTGGGCTATGATAGCTCTACTGGACAGTTTACCGTTCGTTTGCCTCCAGCAATTAATTGCAGCCTCTGCTGCTCATGATGTTAACTTTTGGAAACGCAGGGACTTCCCAAAGAATGGCAGCGATTGATCAGCGAGAGTGGAATTCCCGAGAAAGAAAGGAGGGAAAATCCACAAACCATGGTCGACATTTTGCAGTTTTACAAAGAGACGACAGAACGGCCTGCTGAGGACCAAAGCCTCGACAAGTTTCATCACGTAGGCTCACCAGAAATTCGCCAATATGGCAGTCCTCCACTACATCCAACTTCACCCGCCATGTATCCGGCTAACTACATGGGTTCGTCTACTCCTCTCATGGCCGACTGCCAATAAATCTG
Organism: Hirsutella minnesotensis 3608; assembly: GCA_000956045.1. Classification (NCBI taxonomy): domain Eukaryota; kingdom Fungi; phylum Ascomycota; class Sordariomycetes; order Hypocreales; family Ophiocordycipitaceae; genus Hirsutella; species Hirsutella minnesotensis. The sequence continues at coordinate 41,691 of KQ030627.1, forward strand.
ATCTCGTCTAACCTCTGACTGTTCACTCTAGGGAGCTTTGAAAACCCTCGTCCGCCGCCGCCGGTTCCTACTGCGCGTAATCAGGGGTCTTCGCCAGCCAAGGACATGATACCAAGCCGTCCGGCGCCCAAGCCGCCCGTCAGCATGAACAACAGGAGCATGTCCTCAAATACCTATTCGACGAAGGATTCCGGGATCGGATTGTCTCAGCCACTGGAAGACCCTTCTCCTGGCGTCTACAGCCAGAACAAGGGAAGCGTGCCGATGCTTCCAGAGGAGCACCGCTCTCGGTCAAATTCTCGCGCCAATGGGCAGTCGCGTTACAGCCCGCCGACGCCTCAGTCAAACCAAGCTGTGCAGGCGACTATATACCAGCAGCAGCTCATGCAACAGCAGCAAGAGCAAGCTCTGGCACAAGCTCAGGCTGCCATGACCGGTCACGTCGGCCGCGCCCCCAGCAAGAAGCAGCCGTCTCAGCAGACAATGGTCCCAGGGCCTCACCATACACCGAATTATGGACGTCCATTGGAGAGCAACGGGCAGCATGTACTACGTCAGCAACCCGGGGTCGGGGCGGCTGCTACGGCCAGACCGAGGAACCGCCATCGACAGAGCAACGGGATCGATGTTGTCTCTTCCTTGAAGCGCATCTGCAACGAGGGTGACCCCCGTGATGTGTTCAGAGGCTTCACCAAGATCGGCCAAGGCGCATCTGGCGGCGTTTTCACGGGTTACGAGCGAGGAACCAATAGGCTCGTTGCCATCAAGCAGATGAACTTGGAGCAACAGCCCAAAAAGGACCTCATCATCAACGAGATTCTTGTGATGAAGGAGAGCTCCCACCCTAACATTGTTAACTTCATCGACAGCTATCTCTGCGGCGGCGAGCTTTGGGTAGTGATGGAGTTCATGGAAGGCGGCAGCCTGACAGATGTCGTGACCTTCAACATCATGACAGAAGGCCAGATCGCTTCGGTGTGCCGCGAAACCCTAAAAGGTCTGCAGCACCTGCACTCCAAGGGGGTCATCCATCGTGACATCAAGTCCGACAATATCTTGCTCTCGAATGAAGGAAACATCAAGCTCAGTGAGTTCATACCCATATCCGTATGACGTAATCGTACATTAACATCGCTGAAGCCGATTTCGGATTTTGCGCTACCATCAACGAGGCACAGAACAAGCGTACCACCATGGTCGGAACCCCGTACTGGATGGCACCAGAGGTCGTTACTAGGAAGGAGTACGGCCGCAAGGTGGATATCTGGTCACTTGGCATCATGGCGATAGAGATGATCGAAGGCGAACCGCCATACCTCACAGAGTCACCGCTGCGTGCGCTCTGGTTGATCGCGACGAATGGGACCCCGCAAATCAAGAACGAGCACGAACTATCCCACGTCTTCAGGGACTTCCTTTACTTTGCACTCAAGGTCGACCCCGAGAAACGGGCCAGCGCTCACGACTTACTGAGGGTAACAATCCCCTATCCCCGGAATCATCTTGCACTTGCACTGACTCCTACTCCTAGCACGACTTCATGAAGACATGTGTTGACCTGACGCAACTCTCTCCTCTTGTTCGAGCTGCTCGGGAGCAGCGGGCCCAGGAGAAGGCCCGAAAGCATTAAGAGGCAGCAGGATTTGTGCGCGTATTTGTTTGATTAAAGACAAGGCTCTTCTACTTCTACCACCTGCGGCCCTGCGCTCGCAAAGCGCCTCGGTATTCTTCAAGATGGCCACGCCATTGGGGCCACGCCATTGGGGCTACGGCTCTAATATTTTGCGGTAGCTCGCAATCGGCAATGGCAGCCTTGCACGTCTTACCCATGGTACCGGAGTCAGAGTCTGCAGGAGACTTCAGCCTTGGCGACTTTTGTTCGTTGCCAAACTCATGGGCATCAAAGATCACCAGAGGAGCGAAATAGGCGCCCCCTCAGCCCGCCGGAATGGAGCGACTGGGGAATCTGCGTCTTGCGTGGCCGCTCAATCCCGTCCAACCCTGGTTAAGTCGCTGGATGATTGAGCAAGGAGCTCGCGACGAGCCGCTAGTGCTCACGGTCATGCCGGCCGACCATCGGGGCAGGCATATTGGATCGCGAAGACAGGAAAGACCGGGATCGACTCTTGCGATACCAGTAGCTTGAGTCCCAATCATGAAGCACACAGCAGCGTGCTTTGTAGGTTATGTGCCACTGAACGAGTACGAGCAAAGAGCCTGCAACCCATCACGTTGCAAAGACTTTTGGAGCCGGCTCGCCGCTGCTGCTCTCGACCGGGCACTGGTTGGCTCTTCAGTGCCAATTCAGTCGACATGGCCAATGTTCTCCACGCCGGTCGAGGTTAAATCAAATCCATGGATCCGCGGATTCGTCTCCAGACTGGGGATTACGGCTGTATCGTCTCGGGAGAAACTAGCGAATCCGGACCATACCGGCGAGCCAGCGAGATTGGGAGAGAAGGGAGTTTCTGAGAAGGCCCAGGTACAGGGAGGCCACTAGAGATGATCAACCAGGCAACTGGGTGAGAGCGAAAGTGTTCTGGCCAATGATGGTGTTTTGGCAGAACTTGTACGACAGCACAACACCCATCAGCAGCAAGCGCCCATGAACAGCAGATGAATGTCAAGATTCACATTCACTCTAGTCCCGTGCGATCCGATCGATATGGTGATGACCAACCAGGATTGTGTTGATACGATGAGTGAGCCGCTTTACTCTGGAGAAGCCCCCTTTCTTCACGTCAAGTTGCCAGATTATGGTGAATCATTAAGTGTCTTCTTGACTATGGAACAAGAAGACATGCGTCTAGATGCGCGCCCACGTGGGCCTCTTGTCTACCATCTGTCCATGCAATGCCGTTGGCTGTCTATAGTCGATCCCCTTCTTTGTGTCCCACTCTACCCGGCGGCCACAGCCAACCATGATGCGAAAAATAAACCTGCAAAGAGCCAGGACGTCAAAAACAAAACGAGATCCAAGCCTCTGCCGATTGCTTGTGCAAAAATGACAAAAAATGGAGAAATCCTGAACTCCAAACTTGAATTGCCAAGATGCTAGGCGATGAGCGTCAATGACCAAAGACCAAAAAAACCGGCGACAGTTGCTAGCTCCTGTACTGTTGTGCGAGCCTCGGCGCGTCGAGGGGGGCGACAAGGTGATCAAGACTGGCTAGTAGCACGAGTAGCCGCCATCGATAAGGACGTTTGAGCCAGTCATGAACTTGGAGGCGTCGGACGCGAGGAAAACGCAGAGGCCGTTGAGCTCGTCGACGCCACCCAGGCGGCTCTGGGGAGTCATGGAGCACCAAATCTTCTTCTGGGCCTCGAGGTCCGGAGTGCGGTTGAGGGCCGTGTCCATGTAGCCGGGAGAGATGCAGTTGACACGAATGTCGTACTTGGCCCATTCAGCCGCGATGGATTTGGCAAACTGAATTACGCCTGCCTTGGAGGCGTTGTAGCAGCTCTGCTCCTGCGGGAAGTTGACAATTGAGCCCGACATGGAGGCAACGAGAATGATGCTTCCGGGCTTCTTCGCGGCCATCATGGCACGACCTACTGCCTGAGCCATGTGGAAAGAGCCGTTCAAGTTGATGTCGATGAGGCGGCGGAACTTGTTCGGGCAGTACTCCTCTGCCTTGAGGTTGGAGTCGGCAATGCCAGCAGCGTTGATGAGGACGTCAGGGGCGCCATAACGTTCGATAACGTTGTTGACGGCGCCCCTGATGGCTCTGTCGTCACGGACATCAACCTTGCAGAAGGCGACAGCGACTCCTGACTTTTCGTGAAGATCCTCGGCGGCAAGGTCGCCGAGTTGCTGTTGGTTGTCGAAGATGATGATGGTCTTGGCACCGGCCTCAGCACAGGCTCGAGCCATTTGGTGACCGAGACCACGGGCGCCACCAGTGATGAGGACGGTTTTGCCGAGGATGGACATGTCGCGCAGCGTCTTCGGCATAGCCTGGTGGACGCTGCGAGACAAGGGTTGTATGGGTCCGAGAGACTCTTCCAGAGTTACCTTATCGTTCTCGTCAAGAGAATCGATCGGAATGGTCTCCCGTCTGGTCGTGCCAGCTTCGAAGGTTGACATGGGGACTTCGACGGTCTCGCTCAGCAGATTAGGAGAGGTTTCGGACAAACGGCTCCCGCGAGTTGCAGAGAACAAGCGTGAAGCACCAAGAGCGGCGCGAGGAGCCATCCGGAGGGCGGAAGCAGCTCGCACGTGCCGCAGAGCATGTCGCGCAGCGAATGCCATGGCCAAGTAATGTGATGCGGTTTTTGTAAATTGTTCGTGGGAAGTGTGAGGCAGAGTGAAACTGTCGAAGCTGTGTTCAACAGTAAGGCCTCGTGGGATGTGTGAGAAAGAATCTCTAGGTAAGGCGGAGGTGCGCAAACAGCCAAAGAGAGGGCTCAAGGGTCGAGATGTAAAAGCACAGGCTCAACTGGGTTTGCGGAGGGAAGCAGAAATATGAGTGAGCAGAGTGGTCCAAGATGGGGGAATGAACAATGCGAGTGAGGAAAAGGCCGTATTGTTAAGTGTTTCGGCTTGACCGCAGGGGTGGAACCTCGTTCAGACGACGGAAACAAGGACTCTGCCAACTTGGAAGTTGGACCCCGAGTGGAGACGATGGATCCAAAATTTGGGTCCCGAGCAGGCGGGTGGTGACCTTGGCGCGAGGTACCTCCTCGAGCAAGGCCGGGAATTAGGACAACGAGAACCAGGAGACGAATGTGTTGGCTCGGTGGAAGCAAGGCTTGCCGTAGTAAGGCGGGTGGGTAATGTTGTTCCTCTCTCGTTGACTTTTGTTTCCGGTTGAGCCGTGAATAAAGGGGGTCGTTCCTGGCGGGTGAGACTTTAACGGCAGCAAAACAGAGGTAAACCCAGGCAATCGGTTGAAAAGTCAGGATGTCCGAGAGCGGAGATGGCCACGAGGGACAGGCGAGTGAATCTCTTGGCACCAGGCGGTAACGGAGATGGAAGTGTGTGGGCTTGACCCTACCCGCAGTACCGAGGAGGGGCGAGTGGGTAACTGGCGTTTCCCCCTTGTTTTATTATAACTGAAGCTCGTCAATCGAAGAGTCCTGTCGATGAAACTGTGTGCTTCTGAGCGCTGGTTTCGCGAAGGTGCGGCGTCGTGTCGACCGTTGAACAGGGAGCGATGGCAATGAACGCAAGCAGCGTCGTATAACAGAATGGGAGACTGTCGAAGCAAGTCAGACTATGCGTGCTGGATGGACGAGCAAAAGAAATGGTATCATCAATCAAGGAGGCACGGCCAATGAAACAAACGGTTCATTAGTATGTTCAGATGAAACAAGACATCGAGATACAAGAGGCGAGCAGCAGTCGTCAGATATACGGCCATCAGAGCGTTTGAGATCGAGATGAGGTCGCCGTTTCGGGCTGCAAACAGCTCCAACAAGGTAAAGGGCCTTGACCTTGGCCCTAGCCTCAACGCTTGCATTGCAGCGCGCGACGTTGGCGATCGATGAATGACGAACCGAACGGGCCGGCGCGATGCGTGTCCACCTTTCCGGAGATGCCGGGACACTGGAATGCTCGACGACTCGTTTGGAGCGCAGAATACGGCAGGACAAGGGCTCGGGAAAGCGTTCGCATTCGAGATACAGCGCAGCACCTTCAGGTGGGAGGATACGCCCCGAAGTCGCATCTTGTCCGTGCTGACAGTACAGTAACTTACAGTATTCGCCGAAGGAAGGCAGGGCCATGGGGAAACGGATCCTGCAGGCCTGTCATCGCAGCTGCCCTTTCTCACGGCCCGCCCGCTCCATCTTTCCTGTTTCGTCTAGGCAGCAGGTGCAACGCGCAAGTTGAGCGAATGAGGCGTGAGACGCACAGGCGCACGCGCATAATACCGCCGACTGCGCAGGAGCCAGATGGGATGAAGGAAGTTGCGACCCGGCTCGTGTACTCTATACGCACAACGCTCAGCCTGGTATGGAATCGAGAGAACGGAGTGCACAATAGCGCGGCTCTGCTACCTGGCTGCTCTGCCTGGGCTTCGTAACGTACCTACTTCATACTGTACGTCCAACGGGTGGCGTGCTTGCTGGGCCAGGGCCAGGGGCAAGGGTTCCCTCTTCCGCGCCATGGCGCCTCCATGGCGCCTCCCGTTGCTGGAAACCTTCCTATTCACTGGACCTGCCGAGTGATGCTCTCCAGTCTCTGCCGTCTCCCTCACCTGTCTCCTTCCTCCCGCCCAGGTTCGGTTGCAAAGGTCAGCACTCGCTACTCATCATCTTTTCATTTGAATCCTTTCCGTGGGTTATGCAAGCTCGTACAGCCTTTCCGGGCCGGCCTCGGCTTACTCGATACGACGTCCAAGGTGCGGCTCAGTTCGCTCGTCATGCCCGCCGGCGGCGATATGCCAAGGTGCGATCCTGGTACGTACTTTGTGCCTGAATCTGTTTAGCCGCTGATCAGGTACCGAGTACGGCCAAACGACGGGAGCGGTGGTGGAGCCGCCCTGAACCGACGACCTGGTGTCCGCATTTCGCCAAGGTCGCTCCTCAGATGCATGCGCCGCTGCATGCAATCAAGGTGCGTCCGGCGTCCGCGCAGATGAGGTGCATCCATGTGCGTGCGCTCAGCGTGGCATGGACAACGGAGTTGCCGCGCGCCAACCATCGGCCCGCCGTTGACCTTGCGCAAGAGCGTGAAACCTCCATGGTTTGCGAAACAGAGCCGCTCGCGCTCATCCTGCCCGGCATCATGTTCGTCATGGCCCGCACGAGCTGTCGATTACTGCCAAATCAGCTCTCCAGAGGGGGTCCATCAATCATCATCGTGTCCTTGACTCGCTGCAAATGATGCCCCGTCCAACAGTCCACTGCACAGTGTTTGACTGGGGACGGATGATGGATGCAATGAAACACCCGTCTAGGCCTGCAATGGCCGAGCGCCTAGCCCCTCGTCGCGTCACGTTGCCAAAGCCAACAGCGACTGAGCTGCGAGCAACCTCGACGGACGAGGCCCAGAGGCTCCGAGAAAGAACATGGCTTGCCAAGAAGGGGCCGAGAAGGAGTGGTCTAGATGCCGGAAGATGGATGGCATGGATACGAGCTGAAAATACAACACTTACATACGTCCGCGGTCAAGCAGAAACCAACCCGTTCTTTTCGCCCTCATCTCGCCAACCCCAACTTCTCGGCCCGTCAGACACTGTCCGGGGCAATCTCTCGCCCTGATCACGCGCCAGGCTAGATTTTTCTTTCCCCTGCCGCTCCTGCACTCTCGCACTCGGCCCCCGCCCGTCCGCAAAACTTACTCCGTAGATGAGGCCGTGAATGCCTCACCCTTGTGAAAAATCCGACCGAAATGAAACAGCATGGCACCGTCACCTGACCTTGCTTCCGGCTCTTTGCTTGGTCGGGGGCTCGCTTACCCGGCGCCTGCTGCACATGGCCTCTACCACGATGGATGGAAATGCATCATCCCAGCCTGCACTCTGTCCGTTGAGATCATGATGCCAGTGGAGCATCAATCCGGTCTGTTGCCCCTGTGAGCTCGCTAAGGTACGAACGCACATTGTCCCTCTCCCTTGATCCCTTGTCACCTGCTCAATCGCGAACTGAGAGGTTTTTTCTTTCAGCCGACCATGAGGTCCGAGCTCCACTGATTCACTTCCGGGGCCGGGTTACTGTAGAGCGTGAGGGAGCGCGGCAGGTTCCCAAGCCTCTGTCCCTGCTCTTTCGCGCTCTATCCTGGAGCACGGGCTCAGGAGTCACGGGAAACATCTGGCACATTGTAAAGTCGGTGCTCGCGTCAAACCTCTGGACCACGTCACCGATGGCTGTATACACAATTTGATGGCCTCCTCCACACTGCTCTTTGGCATACCATCACCGCGAATGCGCACCTTCTTTTGGACGAGCTGGCCAGCCGATGAGCTATCCATGATCCCAATGGTGATAGAGGGGCTTCAAATGGCAGAACCGTTTGAGGCGTATTTTCAGGCTTTCCAAGTATGTTTGGTTGCGCGCCCTTCCGCGCCAGATACCCGGGCGAACCCCCGTCCTCGACTGGTTTGCCAACTGCCTCTGATTACTTTACTCCCCGCGTTCGCCAGGGGTGCGCGGCATCCCTTTGCCAACAACAAGGGCCCGTGAGCTGATGCTTTCTGTGTCATGAGCCAACACTCAGGCCCAGGTTCACGGGGCGTGCCTGAATTTTCAACATTTCTTGCGGGGTACACGTATGCCATGGGGAGACGAATTGATTGGGCCTTGATTTGACGTACAGTACACCTGGGCACTTTGAAAGCTGATCTCACAATGCTGCGCTGCACCCGGAATAGCCTGGCGACGGCAGGCAAGATCACAACCTCGGTCTCAATGAGATCCCATACTGATACGACGATGAAGATACATGGCAACATTGTGGGTTGCGTCAAGTAGTAACGCTCCAATGAGGAAGTACCACTCCGTTCCAAGCCAAGGAGGCTGTGATGTTCCAAGGCGGTGAGTTTGCGATGACGAATTACTCCAGGCCTATGAGAGACCGCCACAAGGCCAGAACCTCGAGAAAGAGAGGCAGTAGAAGTAGGCACGAGCAAGAGAGGCAGTAGAGGCAGCACGAGTAAGAGAGGCAGCGGAGGCAGGCGCGAATAATAGAGGTAGTAGAGGCAGCCGCTAGCCGTCACCTAGGCGTAAAGGGTGTCTAGATCTACACTATCCATAAGAGACAACCGATGGAAGTTTGAGGCAATAAGAGGTTAACCTTTTCACAGGCCTCTAACAGTGGGCCTCATTTAAGGTCGCTCATGCTCTCCGAAGCCGATCCCATTCGCTTGTCGCTAGCCGTCGTCTGGGCGCGAAGAGGCTCCAGCTCTGGCGATTCTGTACGAGAGGGTTCGCTCATACTCTCCGTAAGCGATTCCATTGCTTCTTGCCCGATTTCGTATCGTGCGGCCTCAGAAAATGCCAAGTTCACCAGGGCGAATAAACGCCTCACGGTGATCCTCCGATCCCCCTCGATAGTTAGGTTGAACCATTAAGAAGATTCGATATGGAGGTACTGGGAATTGTCTAGACTTTGCGTAGTTGTTTGCTCATGTGTCCATATAGCTTGCAGTAGTTTGGAAGTGGAAAAATCGAATGAAATGCGAAGCAGCATGAATGGTAATGGAGCTGCCAAAGTCGCAATGTTAGAATGAAATAGCACTGCATGTATATTAAAGAAATGCCACTTACTTGTCTTGAGAGAGCAATACTTTGCTTTCGTGGCGCCTCTGAGCGAGTGCCTGGCCAACCCTTTGTGCTAGTACTTTGTCCGAGATAGATGGCTTGCCTGACTCGGTGAAGTAGCTGATCTTTCTCTTGCATTCGAGAACAGCCACTTGAAACTTCTTGTCGTTGATTTCGTTTTCGATTCTACCGTCATCGATAGCTCTGACATCCACTTGCGAGTTTGGCTTGAACTGGTATGCAAGCTTTTCGTGACGAAAGGATATGCGACTTCCTTCTTCTTGGGCGTAGTTGATTGCATATTCAATAAACTTCTCGGCAAATCTAGCCGTCAGGTCCTCGGAGAGCTCTGGCGACATGCTGAAGGCATGTCATCGTCGCTTTGGCTCGACGACGACGATGACGAAGACGACGCGGAGGACGAGAACCACGAAGACGACGCGGAGGACAAGGACCACGAAGACGACGAAGACGACGCGGAGGACGAAGACCACGAAGACGACTCGCCATTGATTCTGGCGGCGACCTTTCTTCAGTCTCGGCGGCCTAGGCCGTCAACCGCCTTGGCCTCTCGGAGCTCATGGTCGACGTGCCCAAGGCGCCCGGCTGCAGCTTCGCTAGAGCGACCCAAGTAGCCCCAAGATCTGGTTGGTGCTCAGGCATCTTGAAAATTTCAGCCGGACCGAACTTGAGGTATGAAGGACGAGGCCCCTGAACGAGCTTGCTGATATATGGACAGAACTCACGCGTAGACGACGGCGCCTCTCGTTTGCAAATAGCACGCGCGGCATAAAGATAACGCGCTGTCCATGAGCTTGTCGCACTTGCAAAGGTGCCGTCGCTGCAGATATCGTCGAAGTGACTTTGGTCCTCAATAGCGTCATGAAACTCCGCCTGAGAAGTAATTCGATTGTAGTAAGCGGCCATGGTTAGGCAGCCCACCCAACGGGTGTAAATGAGGATGTGTGAGCGTATGAGTTTGGCCCTGAGGTTTCGAGAGGAAGAGTTGGGATCCAGCTGTTTTTCCACCCCAAAGTGGGTCAATGTAACTTCCGCCAGCCACACGTGACACAAGGCTACAACTACAAGTGGGGCCCCCACGCGCCAACGGGGGCTGTGGGTAGTTCCCTCCACCAAGTTCACCGGAAACAGCACCTCCTCAGAGGTGAACGAAACCTCCTGAAGAGGACAAAGGAAAAGAAGAAGATGAAGAAGCCGACAGGGGCTTTGTCAGCTGCCCCCTGTCTCGGTCACCAGATAATCAGTCGCAGGTCAAGGTGATCAAAATCGTAGCTCTCATTCGTGTGTGTGTAAAAAGCCAAGTTCTCCTCAACTGGCCTAAGCCAGGCAGCGAGCCTTGATGGCTCCCACAATCACAATGTGGCAGGCCTGACCTACATGGGTCCCTCCTTCTACCTTTTCCCATTTTCAACCCCTCTGGGTAGGATCTCGTTCCTCACTCCACCACCTTACTCGTGCCTACCTCTACTGCCTCTACTACCTCTATTATCCGCGCCTGCCTCCGCTGCCTCTCTTACTCGTGCTGCCTCTACTGCCTCTCTTGCCCGCGGCTACCTCTACGGCTAGTACCTTAATTTGATTAGCTGCCAAAGCGATAAGCCATATTGATCTACTTTAGAGTGGAAAACTAGTAGTTTGGGGTGGAAAAAGAAGGAGGCCCAAGAGTTATTCTCTACCTACGTATATAGTCGAGAGGTTTTGGCGCGGCTTCGAATCGCCAAAGCGGCACAGTGGGAGGTCACGCTCTCAAGAGCACCGGTTTCGAAACGCATCGGGTCGGATGTTGCCGCGTGTCCGTCTCGTTGATCTTGGGCCGCACTTGATCCAGTGTGCGCCCTGTTGCGTCGACTTTGGGCGTGGAGAGGTGCCGAGGATCCACGTTCTGCCGTCACATTATGCCGTTCATCGCGGATCATAGACGCGGCTGTGAAGCGGAATCCTGGCCTCCTGCGATTCCATCTCGTCAGGCTGGTCCGTGTCTGCAAGTCACCTATGCCGTCGTCAGATATCTGCCTCTCCAGTCGAGTGAGCTACCCGTCAGGCTCTTTTGAGTAAAGTTGCTCACAATGGATGCATGGGCCTGCTTTGGATAGAGTCTCTTTCTCTGTCTAGATTATAACTAGGTACCTAGTGAGGAATTCATCCCATCACGTCCAAAACGCCGTCGCGAAGGGTATTATCGCGCAAGCCATAAGTCGTCGCAACTGAAATTCCGTGCCAGCCATCCAAGCATTCAGTAACCCAACCAACTCCCATTTGCCGTCAAGCTGCCCGCTGTCTTCTGCGCGACGAGTTGTTTTTTCGCGAGGCTGTCTGCTCATGACCCATTGTCTGATGTGCTCATGCATCATCCTCGCTCTCCTCCTCGACTTCGGTACGGATCAAATCCAGCAGCGAGGCGATATAGGGGCTCTGTGACGAGTTAGTTTCATTGCTCTCCGCTGTTAAGACGGGGGGATCCACTGTACCATTGCTCTATTCTCCGTCATAATCTCAAATAGCCGCGGGAGAGTAGGTCGGAATAGCCTCTCGTTCCAGCCGCCGCGCTCGGCTCCGGCAAGCTGTTGCTGCTTGACAAGCTCCTTCTCGGCGTCTGTCTTGACCACGTTGCGTGCAATGTTCCTGAGAACCAAGACGGCGCTGAGCGGGATACCTGCTGCTTGTGGGGGAGCGTTTGGATTTCTCTCATCCCGCGTCGTTACCGTCTCCTCAAAGGTCATCGGCATGGTCTTTGCAGGAATCACCCACTGCTTGGTTGAGCGCTTGCTTGGGGAATCGTGGCCCGGCAGCAAAGCCAAAATGTGTGTGTTGATATGTCGGACAAAGTCTCGCAGCAACATCTTGGAGGGCTTTTCATGCTTGAAACATTCGCCCCAAGTGCACCTGAACTCGCGCTCCACGTTGTTGAATTGACCTTTTTCGTTTCGCTCCTCGCCCAAGTGAGCGGTCAAAATATGCTCCGCCATCTGCTCGGGCTTCAAGTAGAACTGGCCGCACTTCTCGTTCTTTTTGTCAGGGTTCGTCGCCCACAAGCATCTTCCATATTCAGTGCCGTCGAAGCTCAGAGGGCGCGCCCTGGCTCGAATGCCGTGAATGATGAACTTTTGCTGAGCCTCGCCAGGTTCCCGCAGCACCTGTGCATTCGAGTTCTTATAAACCGACGTGCTGCTGCGGATAAAATCGGCGGGCGTGATCATGGGTTTTCCCACGGCTTTCAGAGGGCCAGCAAAGGCTGACTGGTAGGCCTGCCAGGCCGCCAGTTGTGTGACAAAGGAGTGGGTGTCTTCGTCAAAGAAGCACTTCACCCAGCGATGAACTCGATCTGGCTCCTCGAGTTTAAGCATTTCTTGCAATAGATCCTCAGGAACCGGGGCGATTTCATCACGCGACGGTAGTCTCTGTTCAGGGTAGAGAATGCAGTCTCTTTGCACTCTTCGTGCCCCGTGGGCCAGAAGACGAATGAGGTGGTCGATGAGACCTTCAGGCGCAATCGATTGAATGAGACGATCGAGATTTGCGACGACTGCAGTATACTGGTAGAGAAAGTCTAGGCAAGCATCAATGAGCTCGTCGTCGTTTAGCAGCAGCCAATTTGTGATTCGACGCAGGATCTCTGGCGCAACGTCGGTGAGGCCATTCGTGCTGTCTAGGTTCATTGAAATGCGGCCGAGCGCTCGCAAGGCTGTGAGTAATGTCCCTCGGTCCTCTGAGCCGAGCTGGGAGAGTAGGGTCTTGTAGAGAGGATCGTCCGCTTCCAACGCCATGAAGGGCGTCAGCTGCTCCGCAATGTCCAACGCCATGTGCTTTAGCTCAATGAGCGAGTCTTTTGCCGGTAAATGGATTATGATGCAAATCAGATCCTTGAGTGGGCTGAAGTCGGACATGTTGTGTGCGTTTTCGGGCAGAGTCACCATGTTGCGTATGGTCAACACGGCCTCAGTAATGAGGACAAGCTCGTCCGCATACGCCTCGGTCTGCAAAACTTCGGGAACATCCTTTTCTACCAAGCTCGAGATTCGATCCAGGATATCGGCTGTTCCATTATTCCCGTCTAAGCATCCGATATTGCCCGTGTCGGCGTAAGAATCCCACGAAACTGTCCATCGAATATGGTAGAAAAGGCTGCCGATCTGAAGTGCCTTGTCGACAAGACCTTCGGCAAGGCCAGGAAACGCATCGAATCGATATTTGTCTCCTCGTTCGAACGAGATCTTGACTAAGTGGTTCAGTGCGAAAGCCTGCTCAGAAGGCAGACCAGATCGAAGCGCATTCAGACACCGCGTGTAGATATTAGGCCCATCAAACCCAGCTGTAGAGCCAGCTGTCAGTACGCACGACACAACTTCAGTGCGTGGGATGAACTTACTGCCTGGGAGCATCGGCTGACGGTTCGCTGGGTCCATTGGAGCAGGACGATGGGGGAGGCGGTTTCTGGGGAACTCATGCGGCGCACTGCTTGGAGTTGGTACGGCGCGCAACGGAAGCGGCTTCAGTTGCTTCGGATGATATGACAGGACCATTTGGGAGGTATTCTCGGCATTTGGAGGATGGTACATGATGGAAGGGCCACGCCCCGTAGGGTGGTGGCCACCGTGATGCATCGGCGGCATGTTCGCGTGATTTGAGGGAGGTTGTTGATGATTCATGGCGGCCGGCGAAGCAGTTTGGCTCGTATGTTGATTGGCAGAATGCCTCGTTGTTCGGCTTGGTCCCGTGTCTGGTTGAAAGATGACCCTTTGGGGAGGTGCCTCGCGCAGGCCCCTTGAAGCTCGCGAACTCGATGTGGGGATTTCGGCTGTCGGGCGCTCGCGAGTAGGCGTTCCGTCGTCGCCAGATGCAGCCGAGTCGGTAGCATTAACGTTGCTCTCTCTTTTTCCTCGAAAGTTGTCGCGCGTGCGGGTGAGCAGGCTGGCACCCTTCGCAGTCACGTCCTCGAGGATATCCTTGGGCGGTGGCTCCTTCCCGTGAACGGTGCTAATCTCGTAGGCGGCAAGGTTCTTGTAGAATTTTTCTTTGAGTGAAAACGCGGTCGAGGCCTCGTTGTTCGAGAATAAGCCCAGCTCTGCGGCCATGCGTCGCCAGGCCAACTTCTCTTCCGACACCTTATCGTAGCCACCGTTGGCGACGATGTGATTGAACACCTTGAACAGGTCCAAGTGAATCATGCCAACCTTGGGTTCGGGGTCCAGGACCGTGCCGCGCTTAGCGTGGTAATCTCGGAGCTTGGTCATGAAGTCCTCATATTCGGGAGTTCGGTCGATGGCGTGCATCTGCACTTCCTGCGGCGAGGAAGTCATTTCGACAGCTGATCGCAGCGCGCCCCCAACGGCCTCCGAATCAATCCTTGTCGCCCTCCAGTATTGCAGTGGTATCCCTCACAGCAGCCGTGTCAAGACTTGGGGCTTTGGCGTCAACCGGGTTCTTATCGCAAGCTGTCTCTTCGGCCTGGTCGCGTCGCGCGGCGCCAAACTGAGCCGGCGATGCAGCATCCAGAAAACCAGTGAATTCCCGGCGCGATCTATTGTGTCGCCGATTCTGCAAAGAAATATGGAGAAAACAACGATGGCGATATTCGAGGACAGCCGCTTTGCCGGATCCCGAGGCCTGCAGCCAGGTAATGCATCGTTTGCGCGATCGCGACAGAAAACGAGAAGGGCAATGCTGGCCGATCTTATCTCCACGTGACCGTCTCACGACCAATCGGCTACGCTCCACCTGCATGTCCATCTCAGATCTGCACTTACACGCTACGTGCGCTACCCTTTACAGCATCGCGAGGAGCGTATTTTGATTTGCAAGTTCCATCTTGTGCGTTTCGAGTGCCGAAATCTTCGAGACAAGCCTGTTCTTTCATTCTCCCTCCAAGACCTCTGATGGACTGGTCTTCAAGTCATGTCGCCGCCTGCAACGCCCGTGTCTGCGTGTCCTCTTCGGCGCTTGGAGGTTGATGACAGCTTCAGGACAAGAACTCTGGAAGCTGCACGGATTGCCGGTGGAATCAGCTTGACGCTAGACGCCGAGCGTACCGTCTCCAGTCGTGACAGCCTCGTACTTTCAATACGATGCGTCGCCAAAGAGGTGGTGCGTGCGTCAAACAGCCATGTCGAGTGACCGACCGGTTATTGATTGATTCGCCAGCTCGCCATCCGAGTATTCGACCTTCTACGCGATGCTCGCAGCGTAGCAGAAGCCATCCGCATTGATAGGAATTCTCGGCTCCTGATTATTCGAATTGCTGCGCAAAACCATGAAATCAGAGCCACTTTCGACCATGGCAGGGACTTGAACCTCTCCGCGTGTATGCTCAGCAAGTGCGGGTTTGACGCAGTGAATTCAAACGCCCCGCCGTTGCCTGAGCCTGCCCCTGCCTAGCCTTGCCTAGCCGTGCCTCGACAGCGAATTCTGGGTATCAAGCCTGCCTCGGCAGCTAATTTTCGGTGGTTGCCTGCCTCTGCCTCATCGGGGGGGAGGACCCTAGCCTGCCTAGACAAAGGGGGTGGCTAGGCTGGGCTGGGCTTGGGTAAAATTAGGTGACTCAAACCCAAAAGTAAAGATGCTTGCGCACACTACAGCAGGCGAAAAGCGACTTGCTTTCCCGCCTGTTTCCGACAGCAATTTACGTCCCCTTTTCCATCATGGCTACCAAAATAGTATGCAAACGAAGGCATCGACCCCATCGTCAACATATCAATTCCATCGATAGCACTAATATGGCTTCTTGCACCGGAACAGATAGCGACAACAGCTCCGAATTAACTACACTTGTGTCCGGTGATACGCCAACTCTCCCTGGCCAAGAACAACCTTCCATTAGGGCACTTTTTGAAGCCCAGGATGACGCTGCGTACGACCTAGCGGTGGCCCAGATACCACGAGACCATCGAGTACGAGTCAAAGGGATATGGTACGTGCGGTATGAGCCGTATCGTCATAGAAGGTCCCGCCGTTCAGCTTGGTATTGGGCTAAGGAGCAGGCCGAAGAGTTAATCCGGACATCAAAAGGCAAGCATCTACTCATAATTCATATGGGCAAATATTTACATTTGCAGGCTTCGATGATAGCGGAAAAGAATTACGAAACCGCAAAATCTGGAAGTGTAAGCACTGTAGCGAAGTCCAATTTGCAGATGCGAACTCCCAGAATAAACCAACCCACCTCCTTGTTCATGGGATCTCCAAACACGGCCGGAAAACCCCTCGTGAATGGGTCCAAAGGTCCTCCTTAGCCCCCTCGACGAGCGACAGCGGCGACTATCATGAATATACCACGCCAATTCGTCAGTCGGGATCATATGTGCAGTTGGCCACGACTGTCAAGAGAGCCCCTTTTGAGGAAGCTTTAATTGCCTTTTTTGTAGTCTGCCAGATAGCGCTTAGACTCGTTGCGGACGAGCTATTCGTAGGCTTTCTTCGAATAGTATACCCATCGATCGACAAATTGCTACCGGGCTGTGGGAATACATTACGAGCCCTAGTTTTGGAGGCATTCAACAAGCGGAAGGAACACCTAAAGGAGGTTCTGGCTCGGTCAGTCAGCAAGATTCACTTCTCCTTTGACCTTTGGACGTCTCCAAATCATCTGGCCCTCCTCGGCGTAGTTGCTCATTTTATTGATGAGTTTGGTCAGAATCAATCGGTATGTTTACTTCAGTCAAGATTGGATGTAGTGAGTAGTGACTTAACCGGCTTTCATTTTTAGATTCTGATTGCGATACGACAGTTGCATGGCTCCCATTCCGGTGAGAACCAAGCAGAGGTCATAAAAGAGGTTATTCAGGAATACAATCTCCAGAATCGAATTGGTTATTTCGTTACCGACAACGCTTCTAATAATAATACTGCTATCGACTCGCTCATCGCCCGCTTCCTTCCCCATTTGACGCCAAAGCAACGACTGGGTCGACGTCTACGCTGCCTTGGCCACGTTATTAACCTCTCTGCTAAAGCCTTCTTATATGGCACAGAATTTGATGCTTTCGAGAAAAATGCCGAGGCGTTCAAGGAACAGTCATCACTGCTGAAAGAACTACACCTTTGGAGGAAAAGAGGTCCAGTTGGCAAGCTTCACAACATCGTGACCTTTATCTGTCGGACACCTCAACGCCGAGAGAAATTTGCGAATATCCAGAGCCAATCCGAAGACTTTGCCACCGAATTCGATGGCTTAAAGTTAGTGGTCGACAACGCAACTCGATGGAACTCCCTTTACTTAATGATCGAGCGCGCCATCAAGCTACGAGATCGTATTGATCGCTTCTGTATTGATCATGCGGAATTCATGCACGGCTCATCTAATAAGAAGGCGCTGTCGATGGAGGAACAGGAATCCTTACTCAAGCACGACTCCCTGACTGCCGACGACTGGGCGGTTTTGACGGAGATTGTAGCTTTCTTGGAGAAGTTCTATACTCTTACCAAGCGCGCCGAGGGAAGCAAATTGTCATCTGATCGGGGCGTGTTGTCCGACTATTTGACGACCCTCAATGTCCTTTTGAAGCATGCCAGGGAATACCGTGACGACATTAATTTCCGGGCCGAAAATCCAGATCTTACCTCCCCCGGCATCCGCCAATTGCGTGTATGTATCGTCAATTGCTGGACGAAGCTTGATGAGTACTTTGCATTGGTCAATGATACGCCGGCCCATTACGCTGCCATTGTTACCAATCCTCAAATGAAATGGAAGTACTTTGAGAGGCAGTGGAAGGACGCGCATCTGTGGAAGGATGCCACCCTCCCCGAGTCCTGGCTGCCGGGTGGCAAAAGGGCATTAAATTCACTGTGGGAAGAGTATAAAAACCTACCTGTGGCAGACGCATGTGCTGGTTCTAAGAGGGCCAGGACTCCGGATGAATTCGAGCGTGAAACAGATATGACCCAGTGGGATGAGGACGAAATGGATGAGCTCGAAACCTGGCTTTCAATGAAGGTTTTTAAGCTCGATGACGACGACACTCTTCCAGCTTATTGGCTACGGCAGTCTAAACAGCCTGCAACCCAGCGGATAGCGAAAATGGGTCTCGATATGGCCTCAATTCCCGCAATGTCCAGCGACTGTGAAAGGGTCTTTTCTCAGTGCAAGCTTATGATTACGGGGCAGAGAAATCGTCTCAAACCAGACGACGTCCAGGAAGTTGAGGCAATGAGAGCAACAAGAGACTCCACACATCAGTTTTCCAGCATGGAGCCTCGCGTCTCGTCCATCACTCCAATTCCAGGGCACGAGGGGAGCAGTCCGCTCGGGCGGTCAACCACGTTTCTGCTGGACGGAATAGACCAGTTTCAACCTCGCCTTGATTCGCCTGCAAATGAAGACGCCATCACCAACGCTCAAAAGCGTACTTTGAGCTCATACCATCCTGTGATCGCTCCTTCAGGGGCTGTGCCTCAGAGACGCTTGAGCTTAGACGAAGCATCGCAGCTTTTCAACCCCTACAACCTGTTTCTTAGCAAGCACGATGGGAATCAATATCGGCCTCGCGTTGGTTCTCCACTGAGAAATTCCTTTTCTATGCGAGAATCTCCGGAAGCTACCCGAGTATCTGATCGCATGGTTTATTCCAACAGCACTCTGGATCATGTCTTGCCCCGGCATTCACTTTCACAGCAATCAGAGCGCTCGCCAAAAACGTCTCCAGATAGAGCTTACGAGGTCCCACGAAATTTATCGCCTGCCGAGTTATGTGAGTCTCCTGCTCTTGACGTCCGGAGTGCGATGAGCCCTTTATCCCCATCCTCGGAAAGAGTACCGGAGCAAGGGTCGCTCACGCCCCCGAGCTTTCGTGACGCCATGCCATCGCGCCGAGACCTACCTTTCATCAAGGGTAAAACTCAGGCCTCGGAAGAACGCACGGGCTCAAATTCGGATCTGCCAGGGGATAAAGACAGCCGCCATTCACGCACGCCGGAACTTCATCAAGATAGTGTAAAGCGTTCAGAGCGAGTCCCCGTCGAAAGTGCGAGAAGCGCCGCCGGACCTGCAGAACCCTCTCGCGGACGTGACAGGATACAAGGATCAGAGACACATCAACAAGGGGTAATGCATGAGCTCTTGGTCGCCGCCGAACCTGTCGCATCGCCTCAACATGCACTCGGAAATGAGGAACAGTGCCGGCGGAGGCCAGCCTTGGGCCTTGAGCCTACTGTCGTAGTCGCGGAACCGAGAACTATTCATCAGCTGGGTGACATCACCTCGGATCTCCTCGACCAGTATCAGACGGATGTTTTGCGAGGATGTGACGAGAGCGTTTGTGCGCAGTTTTATCTGGAGCGCCTCCACGATCGTAGGCGAGAGTTCTGGTACTCTCAGCTCTCGGGGGTAAAGTAGGGGGTATGTGTGTACGTACGCCAGTCTCGGAGGCTTACGCGTCTGAGTAGACCTGACCCTACTAGTACAGAGTCGATCCAGCACGGGGAGTCTCGACCAGAGGTGAAAGTGGGAGAGCGAGATGAGGCCCGTACGCTGCAGTCGTAATCAAGGCGCGATGACGACGGACACGGAGGTGATGTCCCATATCGAGAGTCCGCCGTGCCCCCCACACCACTATGTGTTAACGTCCTCATGTTGGAGGTTATGGTATAGGTAGTATAAGAGAGGGCCAATGTGGATGTCTCTCAAAAGAAGGATAGCCGTTTCAAAGTCGACGGGAGGGGCGTCGGTCTCGTGGGCTATCAATAAACAAGGAGACGTTTATCGGACGTGAACGAGACTAGAACACGGACGCTCCTTTCAATTGTTGGCGTGGCTGCAGCGTTCCTGTCATGCGGATGCAATCGAAGGCGTCTTGGGCTGTGTGATAGTAGGCAGTGTGAGGAGGCACTTTTGATATAGGAAGGGTAAAGAGACCGCACAAAGCATAGAGAAGGCAACACCGTTGAAACGAATGGCGGGATACATGCAGCCATAGGCGGGCTGAATCTCCGTAGCCATGTCGACTATGAATCCCTTCTATGTCTACTATCCCTAGGAATTCAAGTGCACAGAACTTCATTCTGAGGGCTAACATGCCTATAATTTCTCATTCGCTTCCGTTTCCAGAGAGTTATCTAAGATCTACGTTGTTCCAGTGTTGCAACTATCATATTCACTCATACTCGCCTTGGACCATTTCTGTGACCTGTTGCGAGTTTCATCAACACCAGCTCGTCGAAGTATTAAGGACCGATTGCTATATTACTAACAGAGGCCGTTCTGTAATGACTTATCATTCGACTTGGAGTACTTGACGCCTTGGTTTTCAAGGGTTACTCACTGTATAGATCCATTGGCGGGCGCGGCAGGGGTGACCAATAGACAGAAATTCCGCATCTTGCTTTATGCCCGGATGGAAGAGCAATGTAAAATTAGGAGATTAGTCAAGTAAGCAGCACCGTCTCAGATCTAGCATATTGCGTGTATAGCATTGAAATAAATCTCCTGCAATCGTTAAGCTATATGTAGCTGTTGCGCAAACACTCGTCTTCACGCAGCCGTGCATAATCACTAACAGAATCCTGTAAGTTGGGGGCATTAGGTCGGTAGCGGATAGATACGAGAAACGGAGGATACCGCATGGACGCGCGGCGAGACGATTCCAATCGAAGCTCATTTCCGCGAGGCCCCTTGCCACCGTCGTCCTTGCTTGGATCATACATGTGTTCTGCTGGACCGGGGTCAAGTGCAATGTATAGTGTTTGTTCAGGTACATGTCTGCATGAAATATAGTGCAGTATAGTATCCAGGATGAGCGAGATGGTTAACATGGTGTCCTGTCTCGTGCGGAGCTCGCTGAAAATGGGCTCCGCAGCGATCGGGCCAAGGCAATATGTGAGCCAGGGTGAAGGGAGTCCCATTATTGTACAGTGTAGGAAGTACGGTACACCCTGATTTGGGAACAAGAGAGCAGTAGATGGTACAAAATGTAATGTTTTAACCTTATTCTGGCGCGCCGTATCTGGTCGCAATGGCAAACGCCTTGGCTCAAGCACCAGACCAGGGGCGTCACGGCTTCTCGCCCCAAGGCATCATTCGTCCCCCGTTGACGACATCAAAGATTCAGTCGTCGGTTTCGATGGATACTGATGGAGCAGCAACCGTGATGAATCAGGGCTCGGCACTTGGTCGCGGCAAGATGACCCGAGGTAGCAACGGCACTAGCAATAGACGGAGGCGCTTTCTGTCTCACGAGCGCGACCTTAATCCATCCAATACCTTGTCCGCCAATCGTTCTCGAGCCAGCTCTCTAGGAAACTCTATTTCCTCTTGGAGGCTATCAGCTACTGTACTGCCCTTGCAACGGGCCTACATTGCACTGTGTATACAGGGGCACGGTGACACGCCCCTGGCGGCGTCTCCCGTCCACGAATATATGGCTTTCTCACCTGCTGTTCCGAGAAGAGCCCCCATTTACAATGGCACGGTGAGCGTGCTCTGACTCTGGGCGCTGGTGGCCGACCCGCCGGCGAATCCACAGAGCCAGACTATTGCTCCCCGCGTGGCTTTTCAGCTGTCAAGGACAAGGCGCGCAAAGCGGTGGAGCCGTCCGCGTCAAACTAGAAATCTCACAGAGCCGGCACCTTGTCGGACGCTCTCGACGTCGTCTGATACGGATAGACGTAGGCAGATTTGACTCTGGACCACTGTCGGACGGCGCAAGGGCAAGGGTCCTCGTAGCAAAAGTCCTGAGACGCACAATGACCCAGCCCGAGCGATCCGCCATGGCGCGCCAAGACGCCGTTTCGAGGCTGTACTGCATGTGGAATCAATAAGAACGTATGCGGAACGCGACACGAGTAGACTTGCGGGCCCGGCCATTTTGTACTCAATGCTTTCTGAGATTATTCAGCCGTTGGAGAAATGAATCCTCTTTTCCGCGTCATGCAGCCTACGGAGGCCGATAGGGCGCACTGGCGCAAAACTCCCCGGTCACAATGGGTGCTACCTAAGGTACCTTGGGTACGGATGGATGGATGGATTTTATTACGCCCGGTGGGAAGTCCCAATAGGGCCTTTACGCTACCTGATTGACAATCTGGTTCGTTTGGTACGGAGGCCGATAGGGCGCACTGGCGCAAAACTCCCCGGTCACAATGGGTGCAGGGGTATCGGGCGCCAGGCCCACTTGTCTTGCGGTTGAGTACATCGAAAGTGCCATGAAGAGGTCACTGCGGACCAGCAGCGGAACCGCGCGGCAGAATTTCAACGTCCGAGGTATCGTCAACCAACTCGTCGCCCGATGGAAGCCTACCCTGGATGGCTGTCCGGATTTGCCCGCGCGACTTGCAGAGCAGCCACCATGGCTTCGCTGACCAAATCAAGTCGGTCTGAGGGCTGTAGAACTACTGGTTTTGGCCTTGTGTAATCTCCCACCAGCACAATGGAAGGAAGCCTACCCTGGATGGCTGTCCGGATTTGCCCGCGCGACTTGCAGAGCAGCCACCATGGCTTCGCTGACCAAATCGAGTCCGTCTGAGGG
Organism: Hirsutella minnesotensis 3608; assembly: GCA_000956045.1. Classification (NCBI taxonomy): domain Eukaryota; kingdom Fungi; phylum Ascomycota; class Sordariomycetes; order Hypocreales; family Ophiocordycipitaceae; genus Hirsutella; species Hirsutella minnesotensis. The sequence continues at coordinate 64,370 of KQ030627.1, forward strand.
CTGTAGAACTACTGGTTTTGGCCTTGTGTAATCTCCCACCAGCTATGCTTCTGGCGACATTCAATGTTGCTGAGGGCTAGACCTGCACTGTTAATCGAGTTTGGATGGTGCGTCTGGCGGCTGCGAGGAGAGCAATGGTCTTGCGCATAATGACCTAACAACCAATTTTACAGGACTTTTCCCACACCCCGAGTAGTTCACAAACGGAGACAAAGCGCCCTCGTCTCTGACCCATAGCATATTTCTGCCGTCTTGTGAGCAGTACAACAACCAG
>KQ030628.1:8830-63239 GCA_000956045.1 Hirsutella minnesotensis 3608
AATTTAAATAATAGTAAATAAAAAGTATTATTACCTTTAAGAAGCTAGGAGATAGTAAGTACTTTAATAAAAAAGATTTCGTAGCTAAAAGTAGCTTAGTAAGCTTAATATAATAATTATATATTAAGTAGTTAATCAACTAGACTAATAATACTATTAAGTACTTACCACGGTACTTATAGCTATAAATCTAATACTAAAGCCTTTTCGAGAGTATAGTTATTTATTTACTTAATAATATAGCCTTAGAGATATATACTTCTAGTTTTAATAGCTATTAAATAGAAGGCGGGCGTCGCGCTTGCCGGGATCGGCGGCTAGCGCTATAAGGACCCTAATATAATTTTAGTATAAAATCTCGCGCTTAGTACCTGGCCCGGTAAGAGCCTTAAGAGTCTTAGGAGTCTAGGGAGTCTTCGAGATAGTAAAAAGGGGATCGATAGGGGATATTACGATAAGCGCTTACCCCTTCCCCTTCCCCTTCTACTTAGGGGTTCGTAGGTTAGGTATAATAGTAAGGCTAGGAGGATAGTAATTATAAGTAAATTCGGGCCCGATAAAAGTACTTACTAGAAATAAGTAATCGCGAGCGACGATAATAAGGGAAGAGCTTAGGAGGGCAGCGTTAAGAGCGATAGGGAGAAGGGAAGGAGGAAGAGGGAAGGAGGAGAGAGAGGGAGGCTTTTAACGGGAAGGTAAATAAGCTAGGGTAGGGCGGTAAGTTACTCGCTATTTACGCGGTAACGCGTAAAACCCGCACGTATAGGCGCTATACTTACTACCTAGCTACGGACTAGCTACGGAATAGCCTTAGGGATAGTACGCTACAGGCGCTATAGTTAAAAATAAAACCGCCTACTTATAAGGGTATATAACTAGAAGTATTAAGTAAGGGTTTTTCTCTAGGCCGCTTAGTTTCCCTTATAGTTAGGATAAAAGTTCTAGAAACCTACTTAGGTCCCTAGCGTATAACTAATAATAATAGTATAGCCTTCCTTATTTTTATAATATCTTTTAGTAGCTTTAATTTAGTATATTATTTACTAAGGAAGATATTTATCTAAAGTAATAGCTTAAGAAGCTACTAATAGGAATTCCTAACTTTTATATATAATTTTTACTAACTTTTACTAATAAGACCTCGAAGAGCTACTCTTTTAGATCCGAAACCTAGACGTTATCGAGAACCTTCGCGGCTAGCCTCGCCTACCTAGGAATAGTAAAATTACTATACCTTCGACCCTTAAGTATAAAGTATTATAGCTAGTAGCTTTATTAGACAATTTACCTTGCAGCTAAAGAGGCTTCTAAGAGCCTACAAGGCTTATAACAGCCTATTAAGCTAAGAGCCCACGAGGCTTGCAGCAGCCCACAAGGTCTAACTATAACCCACATAGTCTTACACAAGGTCGTAAGACTATCTGCTATATCGATATTATATAGATCTATAATATAGGTCTTATACTTATAGATTGCAATATATAGGTTAGACCTATTTAAATAGATAGTAAAACTTATAGCCTTTCCTAGTTATTTTCTTATTTCCTTATAGTTTTAAATCGAGATCCTTATTAGGATAGGAATTTAATAGGGTAATAATACTAGCTATTAGAAAATAATAAATAGGTAGCTAGAGACGGAGAAAAGGTTAAGGGAATAAGTAAGCAAGAAGATTAGATATGTATATAACTAAGATAGAAAAATATAATAAAGGGCGTCTTTATACGCTTGCTTTTGTGTATACTCTTTTCCCTGCTTAATACTTTTAGTATTGTAAATTACTACTATTTTATTCCTATTTTAATTCTATATAACAAGCTTGCTCTTAAACTACTTAACAAGCTTTATAGCTAGCGGCTTTATAAGCGCTAGCTTCGTTATAGTAGCTATAGTAAGCGCTACTTTAATTAAGCTAATAAAGTACCCGCTAGCTTACCTTTAGTATATAATAAATACCCTTACTTACCGAGGTTAATAAGCTTTATAATTCCCTAGTATTATTATTATAGTAATTAATTTAACTAAATAATATAGCGAAAATATAGAGTAATTTATCTTTAAGTAAATAAGTAAGAGGTAATAAAGGTAGTAAAAGCTAAGGTAGAGGTAAAGCGGTATTATAAGTATTATAAGTATTATAAGTATTATAGGCTTTATAGTTAGTAATAGATATAATTATAATTCCTAGTATATAGCTACTACTTAGCACGCTTTTACTAGTATAGCTAGATAAATAAGTAAGCTAGAAAGTTATAACTTTAAGTAACTTAGCGGAAATCGCGTTTTCAAGTAAATTAGCCTCTAGCTAGCTTATATAGCTTAGCTAGCTTATATAGCTTAGCTAGCTTATATAGCCTATCTAGCTTATATAGCTAGCTAGCTATAATACTATAGAGATAGTAAATAGTATAATATTAAGTCGAATTAAAGCTTTATTACTATCGTAAGCCGCGCTTAGTACCCTATAGTAAGTAACTCTAGCTAGCCCCCGTAGTACCTAGGAATATATATATAAATTAAGTAGTAAGGGCTAGCGCCGCTAGGGCGGGCTTAGTATAAGCGCTAAGTAGGTTTTCTATATAAATAGCGATTTAGTATAGTATAAATAGCATTACTCTAGGATATAGTCTTTACTAATTATAAACTAGTATTTCTTTTCTTTTATTATTTTCTAGCTAGAGGCCTTAGCTTTATAATAAATTTAAAGGGGTAGGAAAGGGTTAAGGGTATAGATTGCCCTTTTAAGACTATATAGTTAGGCCCGCTATAATACTAGGAAGGCGCCGCCTAGGGAGGGCTAAGAAGAAAACCCCCTCTCTATAGACTAAAAGTTGGTAAAATTTATCTCTTTTTGTGCCTTAATCGAAGAGACCATCTTTTTACCCGGTGCCTGAGCCTTGAGACAGCTTACCTAATTTTCAGCTACCAGGTAGCATAGGGACTCCAGCAATTGGTCATAGAACAGAACAACCAGGAATCTGCCGCAGCCGAATACCTGCCTACCTACGTGAGATCACAAGCTCCAGAGAGACGACACGTCGCTCGACTCTGCCTACCATCACCCGCACCATTGAAGCCAAGCCGTCTGCCCGAACATTCTCTGGCAGCTAAGCAACTCGAAAGCAAGGCATAGCAGTCCGCGCCGTCGATTCCGGCCGGCTGGCCAGCGAGTGCACGATTTGAGCGACCTACGCCTCTCCATTGCGACAAGCCCTACTTTCCAAAATGTCGACGCGCCGAGCGGCTCTGTACGATTTTGGTCGCCCATAATAGAGCCGAAATATCCTGCTAATATCGGTTTGGCCCTCTAGATCGCTCTATCGCCGCTCCCTGAAGCTGGCGCTGGATTGGGCAGTTCAGCGTCAGCTATGGCGCGGCCAGGCTCTCTACATTCGGTCGCTTTTCGAAGCCAACCGTCACATATCAGACCCAAGACAGCAAAGGGTATGTATACATCGTCAAATCAAGCTCTGCCTGACTTGCAGGAGCATTTGTGCTAAAAGGATCGTAGGCCTTGCTATCGGAAACGGAGAAATTGCTTGACAGTTGGAAGCACCCTGACCCCTATATCTCGCCGACCGCGCCCGGAGGTACGCATTCAGCCGTCACAAAACATTTGACGTTAACTGACGTTTTTTGCTAGGCTCCAAATACGAACGAAATCTGCCGTCACCGGTGCTCGACCGTAGGTGTTACCCGCCCATCACATAGGCGCACCCTACTAATGCAACGCCTTCCCTAGCACCCTCCCAAATCAGACATGGGCACTGATTTTCATTGGGCAAACAGCCTCCAAGATGCTCCAAAGTGTAGTACATGTCAATGTAGTTCAATATATCATTTCGAAAGAACCGCCGCGGTTCGCCCACGACCTACGCAGCAGACTCGTGTGATATGTATATGCTTCATGTAAACGTGTAAACAGGGTCATCGGCGAGGTCACGCGCAAATGGCCGCCCGACTGTAATAGTTTCAATGTTGAAAATCACTCTTATTCATGACCGTAGCCGTGGGGATTATTGTACACCCTGACGCGCAGAAGAAAGGAAAAAGAAACCGTAAGCCCAGAACCGTGACCCCATTGTCATAGCAACCCAAGCCAGCCCTCGCAGTAAATGATGAAAAGGAACGCAACCGGATAATGCATTTACAATTCTTGGCTGGGGCCCTTGCCGCCCTTGCCTGTCTTCTTTGGCAACAGATCTGGTATGACAGTCAGTAAATGCGAAGGCAATCGGAAGGTCATCGGCCGATGAGGCAGCGAATACTGACTTTGGTGGATGTTGGGCAGTACACCACCTTGGGCGATGGTGACGTGTCCCAGGAGCTTGTTTAACTCCTCATCATTTCGGATGGCGAGTTGAAGATGACGGGGAATGATACGCGTCTTCTTGTTGTCACGGGCGGCGTTACCAGCCAGCTCGAGGATTTCGGCAGCCAGGTACTCGAGGACGGCAGCCAGGTAGACGGGAGCACCGGCACCGACACGCTGAGCGTAGTTTCCCTTTCGGAGCAGACGGTGAACACGACCGACGGGGAAAGCCAGGCCGGCCTTGGAAGAGCGGCTGTGTGCGTATGCATGTCAGTAAAGCCCTGAGAACGCGTCATGTCACGGGAGTACGTACGATTGGGCGTTCTTGGAGCCAGAGGCCTTGCCGCCAGACTTGCCACCACCAGTCATTTTGCGAGCGCTTTTTTGGAAGAAATTGGGAAAAGATCCGAGATGAGAGCTGCGCGGAAGTAAGAGGGCGTCTGGTTGAATGATTGAGAGGCGGGAAAGTTGTGAAGATGCAGAAATGCGAAAGCTGCAAAAAGGCTGGCGGGGCGGCGAGTGGTTAAGTAGTTTTTGGCGCGTGGCAGACGTGACGCTGGATCACCCGTGGAAGGGAGCGGAGAGGGCCGGGAGCACGCTAGTCCGTTCTTGGCAAAAGGGCGTTTGCCGCCGCGTCCACGACAAAACAACCGCGAAAAATACATGCTTGCATTGAAGAACTCTCCTTATCTAACGCAGCAGGGAAGTCGCGCTTACCCGGCATCAGCCACTGCCGACGAACACTAGCCACGATCGATGCATTGCCATTCGCGGCAATGCTACGAAGTACCAAGCGTTTGCAGCGCCGACTGCTCCGTACGTATGGATGTGACGTAAAACCTCGTTTTCTTTTTTGGCTTGATGAGCACCTGGGGTTACTTACTACGCCTCGCTCAGATATACAACAGCTGTCGCCGTTGGCTGCACGGTGCAAATGCGTGCTATTTGATGAAAAGCCGGCCGCCATGGTGGCTCAACTCGATTTCGCACCATGCTACTAGGCTCAGTACCGGCGCGAGCAGTCAAAAAAGACGGTGCGCACGTGCTTCACAGATGATGATCCTTTCGATCTGATCCCAGGTTCCTGCAAAGGCGTCCTCTCGGCATCCAGTCAACTAGCAGCGCCGGCGCTACGCGACCCGAACGCCAAGGATAAGGCGCGCCAGCAGAAGTGACGCGTGAGAGTCATTGGCAACCAAAGTGAATTATCATGTACGCATAGGGACTCGAGCGGTCATGCAAACCAGGAAGCCAAGATGACACCTAATTCGTATCCACAATTCATCGACTCCGTAGTTCACTTGACAGGTGATTGCCAATGTTCATGCCTGTCTATCAATTGGATGATAAACCGCCCATGCAGTGATCATGTAACCTCCCCCTTCGCAGAGACCTGGTGCTAGCATGTAGCCGGCCCGCCGCATCGGGAAGAGTTAAGCCACCGTCCTGGGTTCTACGAATCAATAACGAACGCGGTGGCAGGCCTTGGCTCACTGCTGTGGATTTGAGTCGGCGCTGTCAGTAATTCGAGTCGCTTGCAGGCCTAGCTCTCGGCAAAGACAGATTTGGCGGAGAGCACTGCTAGTACCCAGGCATCCTCTCTTGGGGCGGATATCCAGATGGATTTGGTAGGCACTCATAACGAATTTGTGCTCGCCTATTTGTCGTTACTGTACGTATGTGTCGGCGGCGGTGACGGAGTCGGCGTCTACAGTCTAGAAGCACCACTTCGTAGACCCAATCAATCACTTGGAGATTCAGTGGCATTTGTGGTGAAAATGGAACACAAATCAGCGACATTGGCAAAGAACGTTATGCCACTTGATAATGAGTATTGAACTTCGAGAGGTCATTGGCGTTGAATAATTCCGTTAGTGTCTACAGGGCTCCAGTGGTGAACCAGACGATGAAAGTACTGCAGGCAATCCCGCGGCAGTAGGCAGGTGCGCATTGTGTCAGATCTGCCTCGCTTTCAATACGTGACGTGACGTGCGAGGCAGGGATCAAAGCCTCGCGAGCTGGACTCCCTGCATGCCGACGAACCCATTCGAAGGGTCACTGGCGGCAAGAAATCGTAGATGCAGGCCACCGGGTTGGAATCAGCCATGGGAAGTTGGCTCCGTGCCTATCATCGCCCTCTCCTGCGCAAGTACTTCACCTTGGCGGCAATAGGAGAGCTGAGAGAAGTATCAATCTAGGCCAGGATAAGAGCGGATAAGAGTGCGCTACCTGACCTTGCAAGGTGGAATGTACGCGATCACTCCCTTCCCCAGCGTTCAGAGGCAGGTACCTTCGTACCTAGGTATGCGCCTTTTCTCGGCCTGCTCCCTGCAACGCGGTGCTGCAGCGTGCAAGCACTCCCCACAGACGCGCGCGCGCGCCAACAGGCACCGCGAGGTGGGTCACTCTCCGAGTCTGAGGCGCCGCGACGGCGAACCACAACCCGCTACAACCAGCAATCAGTAACCCACTATCGCGGCAGCGCGTTCAGCTACAAAAACCCGGCCCCCCCCTCCAAGCCTTCCATCGTCCGCCATCAACTTTTCATCCACCTCACGCTGCCCGAACAACTCCAACTCGCGACTGCTGTGCCTCTGAATCAACCGTAATCAGCACCTTCTCACACTTTTCACCCCATCACAACCGCAAAAAATGGCTCCCAAGGCTGCCGACAAGAAGCCCGCCGCCAAGGCGCCGGCTACTGCCAGCAAGGCTCCCGAGAAGAAGGATGCCGGCAAGAAGACCGCGGCCTCCGGTGACAAGAAAAAGCGCTCCAAGACTCGCAAGGAGACCTACAGCTCCTACATCTACAAGGGTTCGTCATCCATTTGCTGTTCCCCCCCCCGTCTCTGAGGCTCGTTGGACGCGTCGCTAACATGCCTTTGTCCCAGTCCTCAAGCAGGTCCATCCCGACACCGGTATTTCCAACCGCGCCATGTCCATTCTGAACTCTTTCGTCAACGGTAAGCATCAGCTCATTTGTGGCCTGGATTGCCCCGCACATTGCTGACCAAAACACACAAGACATTTTCGAGCGCGTCGCCACTGAGGCTTCCAAGCTGGCTGCCTACAACAAGAAGTCTACGATCTCTTCCCGAGAAATCCAGACGTCTGTGCGCCTGATCCTCCCGGGTGAGCTGGCCAAGCACGCCGTTTCGGAGGGCACAAAGGCCGTCACCAAGTATTCCTCATCTACGAAATAAACCTCCGCAACGGGTTGTTCGTTTTTGCTTGGGATGCATCTGAATCTTTGTTTTATTGCGCGGCATCGGAGTGTCATGATTCCAGGTTCCGCAGGCGCTCAAACCAGCTGCGCCTTCGCCCTTTCTTTTCCGGGATTTCCTAATGCGTTACGGATGGTTTCTGCTTTATGGGGGCAACGTCTTCACAGGGTCAAATGGGGTTTTGCGGTTGTACAATAAACATCGAGAGCATGGTCTCGAGGCAATGAATTCGTGCACATGATCAATATTTGATCTTGATCATCACCAGTACGTCTTTGCGTTTTGCCATATGTGCACGACAACGTTTTGCATTTTACTTGGTTTGCTTTTACCATTCAGCCCCCTGCGCTTTCGATCGTCGTCTTGGGGCGATTCTTGTGCATTTCAACCGAGGCCGGCTTTGCTGCGCTTCATGGTATGCGTAACGGGTTGCAATATCCCTTTGTTGTCCGTAGCCCCCAGAGCTGTGCCGCTGCTCCAGCCCATTTTCTCCAGTATCGCGCGGCCGCGATTCTCAGTGCCCAACTCCGGCGCTGATCCCCCGACGACCTCGCCATCCCGATAACTTGCCACTGCATGACTGCCGCGGGTGATGGTTGCTTTCACACCAGCTCGCTTGCCCTTGGCACCAGGCCGTGGCATGAATCGACGGTTGATCCGCGCTACAGCATGGTCGAAAGATGATTCAACAAACATTCGCGTTCTATTTGTCCGGTGAAGTGTCGGTCGGCGCTCTTGGCCCTTCCCGGTTGATTTCGACGTGATTTTGAACTGGTTGGCCAGCTCATGTACAATTTTGCGCGCATGTAGGTCCATGGGCGGGAACAACAGGCTGATTCATGTCAGCTCACGCTCATGAAGGTGATTTCGTGGGCTGTAGTTAATGGGAAGCGATTACTCACATCTCGTGCTTGCAGACTAGAAAGGTTCTCAGCTCTTCTGCTATTTCAGCTGTGCTTATGCCCGCCGGGTATTTTGTTTGGAGGTCTTCCGGTTTCGTAGTCTTCTGACCGAGTATGCCTAGCGCTCGAAGTTCTTCACGCTCCTTCTTGCGTTGCTTCTTCTTGAGGCGATCGTTATTCCAGGCAACTTGTAGCTGTTGCTCCATCTCGGAATCGCCGTCGGTAAATTTGGGCCAAGGGCGCGAGCCTTTGCCCTTCTTTCGCTGAAGGCTGGGACGTTCCCAATCCATCACATCAAAGACCTCGCGTTCGATCGACCGCTGGTTGGAGTATATCAGCTCGATGTCTGGGGAATCTCTATCGCTCTGCGAGGACTCGTCTTGTCCGTTGTCGGATCTGGGGTCTAGGCCCTGACCCGCAATCAACCTAGCGAAAGCCTCGTCATCGAGCTCGCTTCCTGAGGAGTACGCCTCCTTTGTCCTGCCGAAGAAATCTCCCCCATCCATCTCGGTAGCCTCTTTCGCATTATGTGCGTCTGGCTCGGTCCGCCTGTGCTCCAGCGATGTTGCCCCGAGACATTTCTTGAAGTCGTCGAACTCGCCGCTTTCCATTACGTTGGCAATGTAGTCATCTAGGATGGCGTCGCCGCTTGGATTATCATGAACGTGACCCAGGCGATGCCGCCTTCGCCGTTCGCGTCCTTTCGTTTTTCCGTGCCTGACATCCAATGCGGTCTCGGCTTGCTGAAGAGTGGCGTGTCGTTCCATTTTGTCCTTTGCAGCTGGTAGCCTCTCGTTCTGCGAGGCTGGTGCTTGGACATGCACGGGAAAGACGTCTGATGGGCCTCGACTGCGAGCGCTTCTGTTGCGACCACGAAATATGATGACCTCGCTGGAGCTGCTCTCTGGGGATGTCTGGCGTTCGGGTATACTGATGGATACGGTCCGTTTCGGCTTGCTGACGGTGTCTCCCGCGAGATCATAAAAGAAGGGCTGCTGCACTGTGCTGTCGGGGTCGCGCTCGTCGATGACTGCATCTTGTAGCTTCGCAGTGATCTCATCCGGGTTTGAGATCACGGGGTGGGCCGTGATAACAATGCTGCTGTCGACATATTGTCGCGTCTTGGTGCTGTCGTTGGGGTTATCAGTATGCTCTTGGATTCTGCTGCCGCTGTCTGCTGTTGCTGCCGATTGCTCGTCCTTGAGTGGTTCGCTCACTCCGGCGCTGTGGAAAGTAACAGGTACGTTGCGCAGCTTGCTGTCTTGGTTCCAGAAAGAGTGATCGTGACGGGCTGTCTGACGCGCTTCTTGAGCCAAGGTCAACCCATGGCTTTGAACGCGGTCGGTCATCTGGGCTCTCCGCGTGAACGGCGTTGTGTCAGCGATGCCAGCGAATGGCCGTCTGCTCATCTGGGAAGTGACGAGGATGTCATCTGCCAGGTCTCTCGCTCCTTGGTGTCGTCCACGGCGAGTGTTTATCGATCGGCCCCCCCTCGGCGACGCCGATCCCCTTTTACCTCGAGGCATGCCCGAGTGTGTAGGGTAGCAGCAAAATCGAGGCCCGGCACTCAGCGATTGGTTCCGGGCACCAAAATGACTGTGGCAAAGCTTGCCTATTGTCTGCTACGATCGCAGGGGTGATCTCGTTGGTGAGTAAGGTCTCACCCGAGTTGCAGGTCTCATCGTTTTGCCTGGATGAGGTGGTGTCGCGATTTCGCCTGGGCGACGGCAAGTTGAGTCCGGAATCAATCGAACAATGCCCGTCCATTGGTGCAGCATATGGGTGAGCGATGACGTACACCACGCAAGCCTAGGGTAGGTAACATGCGGGTATAAAAGAATCCACCCAAGCAAAGGGCTATAAAACGCAAGCAAGTATAACATACTAGATTATAAGCTATCTTACTCAATATATACAAAACTAATTGTTTTAATAAAATATTATATGATAAAAACTTCAAGCCGTAAAAACACAATGGATTGAAAATTAAAAACGAAACAAAAAGTACTTGGGGGGCCTAAAAATCGGCCACAAACCCCTCCAACTGCGCCAGTAGGAGGGTTGGTCCACTGACTAGGAAAAAAAGTACCATTAACTCATGCTATTTTGTGTGAGGGCATATGTTTCCCACGATTACCACATTGCCCCCTTTACTCTATACTTTCTGCGGTATAAGGATCTCTACTCTACCATAGGGGCAATTATTAGAGTAACAGGGATCACCTTGCAGCTTTCCCAGTCAAGGTGCCTTTTCCTACCTAGTCAGTAGACCCCCCTCCTACTAGAGCAGTTGGAGGGGTTTGTGGCCGATTTTTAGGCCCCCCAAGTAGAACATTATTAAGACAGATTATTACTATCTATGTACCTAAGGCAGGTATTAAGAAAATATGGGTAGTACCTATGTATTTAATAGTCTCCTAAACAGGCAGCGTACGTGTGACGAGTCGGTACGAATAGGTAGGTACGAATAGGTAAGGTTTACTCCACCCTCATAGTGCTGGAGTGCCTGCGCCACCATCACAGCAGGTACTTCGTACTTTCAGCTGAGTTTTATCGCGACAAGGCAATGAGTTTGGCGTGCCATGGCTGAAGCAGGCTACCGCGTCACGAGACCGGCGGACTTGCGCCTACGAGTCTTGAAGAACAACCAGCAGTAATGGCGTGCTGAGACCGGAACACCTGCACGCATGTTAGGTCGACTACGTGCGCCACTTCATGAAGGACGAGCGTGAGTTGTACCCGCAAGCTCGCCGTCACGCCCGTCGTTGAATCCGAGAAGGTTGTTCGCTCCCCACCCCTCCCTCTCCCGCGGGTGGAAGGTCATCGATCGGCTTGCCACATCCACTCCGCCGTATCGCCGTATCGAAAATCCGCTGCTCCCTTGTTTCCCATGGAGTCGACCATCGCCAAAGTTGATCTCGGCCGCTACCGGCGTATCGTTCAGATGTTCTGGGATCCAGAGCCTGCGAACGACACAAGCCTCGACCAGCCCGTGTGGTGCCTCGGCTGTTCCTACAAGCTCGCGGACTCGCCCAAGTCTACCCGCCAGAAAGATGACTCGCCGGCCACGCGGCCATCTCTGCCCCAGAGCCATCCACCCACATCAAAAGAACTCCCAAAAGAACCACTGGGAAAGTCCGCTCCCGACACCCCGCCGCAGTCGTCACCAGGAAGCTACTCCTCATCGCTCGGGCACGGCGACCCGGCTCCTGGCGATGGAGGTTGGCCCCATGAGTTTATCGATGATTTCAGGTCGAGATTTTGGATGACGTACAGGTCCGGTTTCGAGCTCATATCCAAGTCCAACGATCCCAACGCAGCTTCGACGTTCTCGCTTTCCATGCGTATCAAGAATCAAATTAGCGACCAAGGTGGATTCGTCTCGGATAGTGGTTGGGGATGCATGATTCGGTCGGGACAAAGCCTGCTTGCCAATGCCATGGCTCTTTTACAGTTCGGGAGAGGTATGACCAGAGGCTCGACGAAATTTTATGAATGCTGTCTACTAACCGAAGCTAATAGACTGGCGACGAGGCGAGCGCGCACCAGACGAGAGACGTCTCGTAAGCCTCTTCGCCGACGATCCTCGCGCCCCTTATTCAATCCATAACTTCGTTCGCCACGGGGCCGCAGCCTGTGGGAAATACCCCGGCGAATGGTTCGGCCCTTCTGCCACGGCCCGTTGCATACAGTAAGACCTGCCATGGCTCGATTCTGCAGTGTGGCTAATCAAGTACCCAGAGCCCTCGTCAATCAACATGAGCCATCACTACGGGTGTACCTTACGGGAGATGGACCGGATGTGTACGAGGACAATTTCATGAAGATTGCGAGGCCCGGTGGCGGCGAATTCCATCCCACATTGGTTCTCGTTGGTACGCGACTGGGTATAGACAAGATAACACCCGTGTACTGGGAAGCGCTTATTGCGTCACTCCAGATGCGGCAGTCAGTGGGGATTGCGGGGTACGTTCTTGGCCGATCTCAAGATTTATGTTGAATGCGCTGACACTCGTTCTTATCAGAGGCCGTCCATCGTCGTCGCACTACTTCGTTGGGGCGCAAGGTTCATTCTTATTTTATCTCGACCCCCATCATACACGCACAGCCTTGCCATATCACGCTGACGCTGATGAATATGCCGACGACGAAATCGAATCGTGCCACACCGCTAGATTGCGGAGGATACACATTCGGGAAGTAGACCCAAGCATGCTCATCGGGTTTCTCATCCGCAGCGAAGACGACTGGCTCGACTGGCGGCGATGTGTTAAACACGTGCAGGGGAAAGCAATTATTCATGTTGCAGATCATGATATGACGACCCAGAGCGCAAAGGGGCAAAGAGAAGACGCGATCAATGAAGTGGAGCCTTTGAGTGACGAGAGCGACTCGGTCATTTCCGCGTAGAATAACCCGGTGGCCTTGTAGGACCATCGCGCGCCGCAACCGTCACCCAGTATATAGAGAAGGCGGATGGATAACTCGGCAATAAGGGTTCATACCTCGGACACGGACTCCTTTCAGGGGCCGGTCGAATGGGCACAAAACCCACCAACCACCGGGGTTTGCTCTCTAATCTCTGATCGCTGCAGTGAGAGCGGACTTGGATCTTGCTGCCCGCGGCCGAGACTGGCCAGCGCAAGACGCCGCGACCCTGACTCAGGTATGTCAGTTATTGTATATACGAGCCCACCAGCGGAGCTATCGCTTCTTCTTGGCTGCTTTATTTTTGCCTGCCGGCGTCTCCGTCTTGATCGCAGCATGGCCTTCGTCCCGAATATGCCTGAATAGCTGCGTTCTAGATCTGAAGGGCTGGCGACAGGATGAGCAGATGTGCTGCTCCGTTGTCAGCCTCTTCTGCATCTAGTAATCACATGAGTTCGACCAACCTTGATATCATTTTCGTCAACCATCCTCGCCATTTCTTTTTTCTTCTCCCGCTTCAGTTTCGCCTTGCCAATTTTGCGACGGGGCTCAGCGCTGCAGTTCAGCTCGATGTTGTGCATGCCAGCCGAAAAACTACACTCATCTCCTGCGTCACGGACTTGCCGCGCTTGATCGCCACTTGAAATCAGTCTTTCCTCAACCGCGGCTCTCGGTGCATAATCATCGGCATCCGATAAGGAAGGTGATACCTGTATATCTGTAGATGAACTGTTTTGTGCAGTTACCTGTGGTTCCGGTTCCCCATCAAGATTTGCACTCGTGATGGTGGGCCTCGCATCAGACTCAACTTGGGAAGCCTCATCGGTGTTAGTAGACTTAGGCTGTTTCATGTCGAGTTCGAGCTCATTTCCTTCCTTCTCCATGTGACGACGTAGTTCCTGCACGGTTTTCGCATGTTTCTTGCTTCGCTCGTGAGCCTCGAGCTGTTTGGCGCTTTTGAAGCACTTGTTACAAACGACACACTCCAACACTTCGACCTCGGACTCCTCGGACTCCTCGGAGAAGAAATCTTCCTGCGCTTCGTTGCCCGTGCCGCTGACCCATTCAGGAACATGGCAAGATGCCATTTTTTCTTGATTCGCAGCACGAGATCGAGCCGCTTGCGCCGCCACGACACTGCGCAGCAATTGTTGGCGCTCTGCTTCGGTCTGCGAATTTGGAAGGTAACGCGGGTCGCGTTTTCTCACGAAGCCCACAAGAAATGTAACCGCGTCGTTGAACTTCTGGGCGGCGTCTTCGCGGGCCTTCCTGTTCTCTTTCTCCATGAACCGTCGTGTGCGACGATCGGGTGCATCGGACAAGCGATACTTGTCCATCCACGCAAATGACTTTTTCGTGGAAAACCCAGCCCAACATGCGTAAAAGGGTTTCACGACGCTATCGTAATCGTCATCAGCGAAGCCGAAAGACGAGTACACGGGTTCGGTAAGACTGCTATCCTCAGCAGTCGCGTCTTCCTCAAGTCCCAGCTGTTCAAACGTCGCCCGTGCAATGCCGTAGAAACCATCTGGCTCGTCGTTGAACGGAATCGTTGCGTTAAAGCGACGGACCAGACTCAGTATCTCCTCGGTAGTCGTCAGGCGAATATTCCGAAACGTCGAAGATCCGGCGCCACTGCCAAGTTTGTCTTCCTGGCCGCTCAGTATAGCATCGCGGTGTGAATCGTACCATGCTCTTTCGTGAGGGTCCGAAAGAACGTCGTAGGCGGCCTGGACCTCGGCAAACCTCTCGGTGGCCGACTTGACGTCGTTGATATTGCGATCCGGATGAAGCTCTAGAGCCTTTTTGCGATATGCCTTTTTGATCCTGCGATGCAGCCGGTCAATACGTTCGTTACCAAGGCCGGGCATTGGGCAACTCACTCATGATCTGAGGCATCGGGCTGGACATCCAGGAGCACATAGTAGCATGTTTTGGTGTTGGCGTTATTGGCGCTTTGTGAAGATGATTGTTGAGCGCCCATGGTGTCTCAAAGAAGAGTGCTCGTCACACATTGAAGGCCCATGTATGACTAGTTCCGTCCTGGTGCTTTGTGATACCTGGTGCAGAGACCGCAGCGGCACGATTGAGAGTTATTGAACGTGGGGCGCCTCAGGCGGAGGGACATTGCCTTGGACAATCCGGGCTTCGAAGGGAGGTTGAAGTAGTTAAAAGTTTTAATTTGCCAACGGGTTCGCAGACGTCAAACATGGGGATGTCGGCTAGCGTCATCAAGGAAAGCGGGCGTTCTGCAAACCACTGAATACATTGGCCGGCAGCAATGGCCCCTCTGTATGCCAGTGGTGTCTTTTGCTATTCGTAGCTACTAACTTAGATGTCAGGTCCAATCCGACTTGGTCGGTGATGGCCGACACGTACTGACGATAGTCTTGCCTTGCTGTCTTGAATGTTGGCTTGACAAGACGTTGGCAAGACGCTGACGCGAGATGCTTCAGCCCTACCTGGTTCCTATGGTAGGTAGTACGTAGTAGATACCTTGCGTGGGAGGGCAAGGTACTGTAGAGTAAAAAGGACGCAATGCGTAACACTGTAGGCTACTTGGACCAACATGCGAGTTGCTCGACGATGATGCAGGTTCTGCTAAGTTTTTCGACGGGCTGCAGGGTTCTCGGCGCTAGGTCTTGGAAGACGCCGTGCAGGTTTAATGCCGTGCTTGTGGCGAAGAAGAAAACGTCCCACCGTTGTGTCCAATCGTTCGGTGTTTATTGCTTAGGTAGCTGTTTAGCAGCGTATTTGGCCTCACGCTCACTGCAACGCCGATGAGATACCTAGGTACTTCGTTTTTAATGGAGCAAAGGTAGTACCGTGCTACGTACGAACTTTGTATAGGCGAGGCCGTTGAATGTACCTGTGGGCCCCTTTGTACCCCGGTCACTAACGGTTATGAGGCAGGTAGCCGCACCCATCTCACTCAAGACCCTTCCTCGGCTCTAGTTGCTTTTGTTCTTCTTTTCAACTCTTAATTTCGGGGGCCGGCAAGCCAGAGACAAGAACCAGAATGGATTGCCATGTCCGGCTCAGTTACCATCTACTAACCACGAAACGGCCCCGGGAAATTTTGTATTCTCAGTCACAATGAAGTTTGCGCACGACTTCAAGGACACACTGGCAAGTCAAGGTGAGTCTGGCGCCACGAGCTTTCACGTCCCAACATAGCTTTACTGCAATGACTGCAAATGACCGCAAATGACTCGACGCTGGTCATGTCATCAGCCAAGATGCAAGATTCCAGAAAACCAAACCCTCTCGTAACCTTCTGTTCCTAGAAACCGCTCTCATTGTCATACTGCCTGCTAACCTGCTTCGCCCTCAGGATTCCCGCCTCACTGGGTGAGACAGGCAATTCCTTATGGCCAGCTCAAAAAGTGCCTTAAAAAGGTTCAGAGAGAACTCCAGGACTTGGGCCTTGATCCTGACACCTTGAGAGCACTTCTTGATCACAACACCACATCGCCAGTGGCTCTGCGTTACAAGCTCAAACGTATGTGATCCCTTTTCAACCACATACCGCTTGTGGCATGTTGAGGCAACAACTGACCATTGGCATCTCGTTGTACAGCAGCCGCCGACTCTAATGTCGTTCGGCCGCAGCTCACCGTTTATGTTCACATGCAAGATGGCATCGCCGTTGACGCATCCCTGACACCAACTTCCCGTCGCTTCTTCGAGAAAATCGCAGCAGAGCTCTCGTTGAATCGGCCGTTGGCGGAAACCCAGGCAGTCAACGCTGATGCTGGCTGGACCCCTCGGGACAAGATGCTGGACACATCATCGCCCCCTAGCGGAGAAACCGTCGCCCGACTTGTGGACTCGCGATCAAGCTGCGAAACCATCGAGGTTCCGTTGGTCTTTGACAGCGAGTTTTTCGACTTGCTGCAGAGTGACGTTACCAATCTCGATGCCCTGCAGGCCGAGGAAGAGGAGAAGATGACCGCTGAGATAGTTGAGCTGGGCAAGGAAGTGTCTCTTGTCTCTCGTCCCAGTCGTTTCTCCAAAAGCGACCTGGCTCGATGGCGATGTATATTCGAGCTCTACCTAGATGCCGAGGTATTCTTCGCGACACATGAGCGCGATCACGGCGCAAGATCGAGCCAGAGGGCTCTGAATCAGCTGCAGTGGTTCCAAAGCGAAGTAGAGAAACGCCACCTCGCTAGAGATTTCAAGCTTCACGAGAGCAAGGCTGCCTTTTCCAGATTTCTCAACCTCAACATGGGATTGCTGAAGAACCTCCAATTTCAGGAATTGAATAAACTTGCCGTTGTCAAGATACTTAAAAGTCAGTTCAAGCTCCTGAATCGCATACTTTGGGGTACGAGCCGTGGAGAGCAGCCATAGCTGATGACGTCTAGAATTCGACAAACGAACCTGCCTTGGTGTCTCACAAACATTTCCATTGGCTATCCGGTCTGAAGGCGTCTTGTCGCGCGATGTAGCTAAAGGCGTGTGCGCCCACATGTCACAGGAGTTGGTCTCGGTCGTGCCTCAACTCAACGACTATCTTTGCCCAGTATGCTTTGCAGTCGCATACCGCCCCGTACGCTTGAACTGCCAGCACGTTTTTTGCATACGCTGCATCGTCAAAATCCAAAGACGCCAGGAGAACAGCTGCCCCCTTTGCCGGGCGGATGTGGTGAGGAACGCGTCTGCTGGTAAGTGAGATGCTCCTTCTACCAAATACTTTGCGCAGGCCAGTCTGATGAGAATTACCCGTCTAGACAACCTCGATGTTCAGCTCGAAAAGTATATGAAGAAGTATTTCCCCAAAGAAGTGAAGGAAAAGCGGCGCGCAAACGAAATCGAGAGAGGCATCGAGGATTATGGGCCGGGCTACACACACCAAGAGTGTCTCCTCATGTGAGGGCGGCTGCCATAAACTTGGCCTCTTGGCCTGCACTGCCAGTCAAGAATTATTATATCTTGGTACCCGACGCCAGTCCTCGTCGTTTTGCTCGAGACGGCAGTCCATGGCAGGTGTAAGGCTGCCGTCGTTCCTTGACTGCAGTCACCCTTCCACACTGCCGACCTTGCATATGCGAGAATGTAAATTGTGAGTGCACAGCTCTTTCGATTCTCTCCATGTCTAACCGTAATTCTCAATCACAGCCACGTTCAACGTTGATCGTCCGACACTGACACGTCTGATGAGTGGCCTACGGCTCCCGCGGCCTGCAGCGCTGCCTGTATGGCTACACGCAGGGCTTCCGTATTCTCCAAGCCAACGCTTATGCGTACGAGGTCCGCATCAACGCCGTACTGAGCTGCCCATTGTAGCTCTTGGTAATGCGCCAGAAGAACATAGGGAGAGCAGAGTGTGAAGTTAGTCCCCAAGCTCGGGCCCTTGGCGATGTCCACGGCATCATAGAAAGCCTCGGCTTGCGCTCGAAAATTGAATACAATGGAAAGCAAGCCGCCATAGCCACCGCCGGATAGGCGGTGAGCATCGTAGTGCGATTTCGAAGCATTGAATTTGGGGTAAAACAAGTTCTTGATGAGCGAACTCTTTCGCAGAACTTCGCAGATGGTCTCGGCGTTGGTGTTTATACGTTCGATCCGCGCCGCAAAGTCTCGACTATTCCTCTCCATAACGATAATGTCCTCGGCCCAGTAGGCGTCTTCGTAGATTCCCTGATTCATGGTCTTCTTCAAACTGTCGTAATATCTGCTCTCGGGATTGATGATAGCACTCCCGCCCATGACGTTGGAGTCACCAGAGAAAATCTTTGTGAGGCTGCTCACAACGACGTCTGCCACTGGAAGCACATTGATGTTGGCAAATGTCCCGATGGTTTCATCAACAACGACCGCAAAGTCGTACTCATCGGCCAGCTTCTTTATGCGATTCAAGTCCGGGCAAGAAAGCAGTGGATTACCGGGGAACTCGCAAAAGAAGCCGAGGAAACGCTCGCCAGACCGGAGAACCTCTTCCAAATCATCCAAGTCTTCAGAGGAGCCGTTTCCGTAGAAGATACAGCCAGGTCCAAACTTCTCCAGTATCTTGAGTGAGTCGACGTATGGAAAGCCGAAACTGATGCTTTTTAGCTGGCCGCGAGCCGCCAAGAGTGCGCGATGAGCGTGAAAGATGGCATTCATTCCCGCGGGGAAGAGATAGACGTCATGTTCTTCAAGACTCTGCAGTCCTCTGGTATTAGACCCCACATCCGGCGTTGGCAGTTCATGGGTGAGATCGACTTCCTGCGTTAGGGAGCCTGCGATGCGTCGACGTATGGCTGACTTGGCACGCTCAACCAGGGCAAGATCTAAGTTCCGTCCGAAACGTTCCTCAAGGAATTTGCCGCTCTCTCGTGAGTCGTCTGTGCTGCCTGGACCTACCAGTTTCGTTGTGTTGGGGAGGCTGGTGTCTAAGGACGCCTGTCGCTGGTATCGTCGCGGACCACGCGTCGGGCGCGTCTGCGTCTCCAGGCCAGCTTGCGGGCCCGAAGAAGGAACCAACATGCCGTCACTAAGAAGACCGAGACAGAACTCAGCTCTACGGCTCGAGATGCCGTCGCCAGTGTGCTGCCAATACTGCTTGGCTACGGCATACGATTGCTGGGGAAAGAGTACGGCCGATAGCCTGGGACGAAGCTGCCTGAGCAGTTGTGAGGAGGGTTTTGTCGTATCCAGCACCAAGTGAACCGAGCCGAGGTGGGTGGAAGCATCGATGGGCGAGCGCTGTTTTATGAAATCAAGGCACCGGGCCGCGGCCCCGGGGGTTGGGAACAGCATGGAATGGTGACCGACTTGGCCATAGACGGCGACGATCTCACGTGCCAAACTATCTACACTCTTATGAATGAAGAATCTTGGAGAAACGGTCAGTCATGGGCCCTGAACGTTGATGCGTCGGGGTCGAGGGCTATATCGTGTTGCTTCATACCGGGGATAGCCTGTCACCATTCGGTTTACAACCCATTCCTGCCCTTCCTCATAGCCAACATTGGACTTCCATGTTGGCAAAGAAACGCTCACAGCCTTTTGGGAGGAATAAGCGATGACGAACGTCAGCCTGCATCAAGGGCCCATGCACCCGCTACACCCGCGGGCTCACTTACATGTGCAGTGTCCGGAGGAATAGGCTCCCCAAGCGCGAATGACGGCATCGCGATTCGCTTTTAGCGAGCTGCAAGCCTCGTGCCTGGCGGCGTGGCGAGAGGCAAGACTCGAAAGGCGGTCAGGAGCGAGAGGCTTCTTTGCTTCGAGAGAGAGATGAAAGGACTCGCGCAGGACGGAGACGTGGTGATGTTTGCCGCTACCTACCTACCTCAGTCCTCCGAGCTCGGCACTCGAGCACGCAATTGAATAAGCCAAGGTTTTCGCCCCACACCCGCGCGTGCCCCTTGGCTGTAGTACCTTAGGTAGGTAGGTACCTTACCAACCTCTGTAGGTATCTGGTACTTGGCATCTCACGACGGGAGTTACTCGAACCAAGCTCGATTTCTTGATTCTTGTAACTCATAGGTAGTTAGACGAGACGTCGGATGACGGAAGGAAAAACGCGAAATTACCTTAGGTACAGTATGTATGCTGAATATTGCCGCGAGATTGTCAAGTCTTTGGCTTTGTCTGGTAAAACGGCTGGCCACATGCTCCGACAATCGGTCATACCCAGCCAAAGGATGCAATTCAAGGAACACAGCGCTTGAATCGAAACCGCGCGTAATTCTACTCACTTGCAATTCCACATTTGTATGTATTGGTCCATTGTCCCAGAGTTCGACGCCATTCTATATCTCAGTTGAGCTATCTCAACGATACATAGGTCATTTGTGGCGATGTTTCCGACTTTGACGACTACTCGAACCTCCACTACCCACGCAACTAATGCTATCACTGGGCACGACACTATCGAGATCATCGTCCCAATTTGCCTTACTACTTCCAACATCGCTGAAGGGTAGTGGCAGTTCCCGAGCAGACACGAAACTCGGCGCCCTGCTGCCCGGTAGCGGGACATGACATGCAGATACATGGCTCGGAGGTACGCTTGCAGGAAGTGGGATATGTCTAGCAGAAAGAATGCTTTGCGCCTTGGAACCCCCAGTAATCACGGATCGTGTCGGTGTGACAACTGATCTGGCGGCACGGCTGCTAGGACGGCCACGATGAGTACGTTCAGGCTGTACCGTAGCTGATGATGGCGCACGAGACCTTGGACGGCTGATTATGGAAGCTGGACGGTGGCCATGCGCAGAGACGTATGTCGAGCGCTTAGGCTCATAGACAACATGTGCGGACTGGTATCCCGGTTCTGGGTAACGTGGTTTCGAGGCGGGAGCGCTGTGAAGCGAAGTGGTGGGTGCAGCCCCTCGCTCTTCTATCTCGACGAAAGGTAGGGTCGCTCTCGACGGCGCTGCCTCGCTTCTGCTACGCGCTTGCAGATCTTCGGAAGAGGGACGGCCTCGAGCTTCTCGCGGATATTTGGCACGAGCAGTGGCGCCACTCGCAGTGGATTTACCATCACTATGGTGACTGCTGCTTGATCGCCGAGGATTTTGCATAAGGTACCATGGCGGCTGCCGATTGCTAGTCTCGGGCTCAAACTCCTGTTCATAGTCGCGCCGGGAAGACGAAATGAAGTCTCGCTCGGGATACGCAAAGGCGATCCTGCGAGAGACTACCGACTTGCGATCTTCCGGCTGCGGCTTGTGCTGCTGCTTGTGCTGCTCGGGGAACATTGGTCTGCAGGGTTGATCACGAGGGCCAAGTGGTTCTCCGCGGTCGGCATCGTGGCTGCTCCGCGAGATGAAGCCGTACGTCAAAGCAGCCCCTGCGGCCACACCGAGGAGCGCGCCAACTACCGTTGACGTGCTGATGCTGGCGGAAGCTTGTTGGGATGATTCTTGCTCCGAAGCTGGTGGTGACGCTGATTCACGATCAGCGGAAGTCTCGCGGTCGGTGGACTCGCGAGGGAAAGCTGGACCGGGGGGTGACGACAGCTTCGGATCCACCGGTGTACGCGGGAGACGACTGGACTCGGAGGCGTCTCGTTTCCATGAAACAATGCGTACGGCTCCTCTGGCAGCGGACGAAAAGTGGTGGAGTGCAGGAGGAACTTGCGACATGGTATGAGTAGGGTGAGGATCGGGGTAAATGGCCTCGATCCTATTGCCGTCTAGGTCTAGGACGGCGACTCTAGCAGTTTTTCCGTCTTGCGTGATCCCGAGGTGTCGCCCAAGCGGTTGTTGCCGCCCCACGTCTCGCAGCCGGAGCGATGAATTCGCTCTTAACGCGCAGCCGTACAAGTCGAGGACAGCGGACCTTGACGGGGCTGCGAAGACCATCACAGAAAGCTCAGGGACCTCGGAAGTTTGGCGAAGTTGCAGGATAGGATCTCCGCCCAGTCCGAAAGACACGCAGTGCAAGCGACTCCCAGACGAATCAAGGTATTCCAAGCCCAACGGCTGCAAAATGGCCGAATAGAATGATGTGGATGATGCAAGGTGGGAGACCTCCACGAAAGGTATTTGGCCCATGGTCGACGTGCCGCGTCACGGCGACCAGTGATCCTTTGCCGCCTCGAAACGGCAGTACCCGGATCCTTGACAGATTAGACTCCCGTCTTGCGGACTCTAGATGATGTGTGATGGCGTAGAAGTCGCAGAACAGGCGAGCTCTTGGAACGGCTGTCTGGTCTGCGGGTCGTGGCTGTTGATTGAAAAGGCACTTATGGGCAACCCAACACAGAGGCTGGAAGCTTTGATGCCCAACGTGGTTTAAGAGGCTGGTCTTCTTTGTCGATGGGCGACGGTTGGCACTCTGGACTCTTTTATTCGTCCCGGCGTTGTTTGTCATGGACAAGAAAGTCTGTGTATCGACGCCGTGATATCCCGGCTGAGGGTTACACTCGTAAGGGAGCAGTCGGGGTGCTCGAACAGTCAGTTAGATTGTGACAGCGTCATGCAGTTATGGTCGGGCAGTCAAAGCTGTAGCGTCAGGCGAGGCGACCCTTCTCTTATGGACGTTTTCCAACTCTCGCGCCATGGGCCGGCCAATCAGCCAGGAGTGCGGACGTGCCGGTGCGCAATCAGCATTGCACTGGTGAGCTGCATCTCATGGCGTGTAATGCTGGCCCTGCGGATCCAATCCGCAGCCGACATGGTGCTCGTCGCACTGCGCACTATTAGCATACATGATGCAGTGAATGCTACTGTACGGCGAAGTTTGGTCAGTCGGGTTGGACCGGGATAATGAGCGGTACGTACGGGGAAGAGGCAAGAGGCGTCTTGTCCTTGGTGCGAAGGCTCAGATCCTTGATCAGGCACGGAGAGACCCGAGACCCAACGGCTGCTCGACAAGGAGAGAGCACTGGCGTTTTAGCCTCGCCGAGTCGCGTCCTCCCCCGGATATGCAAGCTGCAAGTCTTTGCATCCCCGCGCCCTTGCCAGACTTGACCTGAAGGCCGAGTGCGCCTCGAGCGACGACTCCCCGCTCGTCACGTCGTGCAAGATGAGGACAGGGCCTCGCTTTACTGCAAGCTCACTCATCCTTAGGCACTTCCGAATGCATTCGACTAGGTGCCTACCGGATGGTACGTTGCCCAAGATATGCTCGCTTCCGTTTGGGGCTTCGGGTGAGAGAGAAGGCAGCATGGGATGCTCGGTGGGGTTTTGATCTTTGTGCCACGTTTTGTCGCCTAACTCAACGCAAGAGTAGGCTGAGGATCCGGAAGCACTCGCTCTGCTAGACAAGGCGGATTTTGACATCGTGTTTGCGCGGTTCACGCCCGGGTCGGGCTGTGCTCACAGGTCTGGCCGAAACCCCTAACATGCGCGCAAGTTGATTTACGACATTAAAGTCAGGCATTGTACAGTGTGTATGCAGACTCTATTCGGATCACATTGAGATACCCGTACATTGGCACTGAACTATACAGTACGAAGCACACATGTCAACGCTTGGGTACCATAGGGCGCCATGCTGAGTTATGAACATAAAGTAGCACCTTATCACGGGTTCTACAAGGGTTCCTAACACTATATTAGCCCTAAAGTGCCTTATAGAGCACGTATTGGCGTTAAATCATGCTAGGATGCCTTATATAACCCATTTTAAGGCCCTCTTGCCATTACCACAAATCGGCTTGGCGCGCGTAGGTACCAAGGTCTGAATACCTAGGTATGGTACCTTAAGAATACGGAGTACTGTATGAAGTACAGTACTGACATCGCAAGCAACTGAGTCGAACCGAATCTCTACGCGCCCATGCCGAGCAATTTCATCCAACTCTTCCATGTCTGCATCTGTGTTACTTCCCAACCCGCCCCCCGAAGCCTATCGCAACTCCTTGACGGTGCCATTGTGCCAGACACGCTGACCGAGTGTTTTTAACGTTCAGGTAAGCCAAACGCAGCTTCTTACCTTGACTGATCTGATCCACTCAATAGCGCATCATATCCATACAGTAAAACTTCACCACTTCCGCGTCCACGCTCCAAATGCAATTGCCAATACCACTGGAGTGATGGCTTTGTTGCGATGTCCCTCAGTTCGAGCCAAATCAGTCCAAGGTCAACGCGGTCCGCAAAAACTCGAAGAGTGGTTGGCCAGATCGTTTGCTGAGGACTCCCTCTACACCGCGGTTCGCTCCTTGGCTCATAGAGAAAGAGAGCAATGAAGGACCGGTAAACTGCAAATCGAAATCAAGGGCGCATCGCAATCACCGCGTCTAGCGGCCCCCCAGTGTTTTGGTTGTAAAAACGAGAGAAGGCGCCGAACCATAGCTCAAGGCGGATAGCCCCGTTCTGGCTGCGATGTTGTATCACTGCCGAGCGAGACCGTCCAAGCTTGCTTCAACCTACCTCATTCACAACTTGCCCTAGCGACAGCCTCTGCCAACCCCCGGTCTAACAGCGGAGGATGGCAGGACTAGATGATATCCCAGACGTCCTCGGCCGCGTGACAGAACTTGCTGCAGGCGACGCTCGCAGAGAGGGAATAGTTGCTGATTGAGATCTTCTCGTCAACAAAGAGATCGGCGAAGTTATCGGCGCCTTTGGCCATTGCTCCCACAAAGACGCAGACGCTTTCTTTGGGCCCAAGGTTCTCGACATATTCGCGAACGCGGACCATGGGCGCGTCGAAGCTTAGGGTCACTTTTCGGCAGTTTGGAGGTAGGTGGTCAGTAATAGGGTTCTGAATCACGCGCAGCAGCTTCTCATTGGAGTTCGTGGATCGAATGGAAAGACGGTGCAGAAGTTGCACCATGAGTCCGGCGAATCGTTTGAAAGTTCGAGGAATCCGCACCGACGGGGAAACCTCAATGAGGACGCCCTTGGCTGTGTGAATGTAGATCTGGAGCTTGCCGGCTTTATTTATCGGCGAATCCAGAAGCGTGAGGAGACACTCGAGCGCGGTCAGCAACGAGGACGCGACGCAAAGAGGAGTGGCATACCTGATGTGTAATGTCTGGACGGGCGTCACTGATGTCTCGGTTCATCTTGCGCATGACCCCGATATGTTCGTCGCTGTTGAGGAGCGAATATTTATCTTCACGAAGCGCCCCTGCACGGCCGGTGCCGCCGTGAGAGGCCTTGTACGTCTCAAGACTCGCATTGGAAAGGACGACAATTAGTCTCTGCGAGTCCTTGTCCGACGGCGGAATGGGGATATGCTGTTCGGCCACGAGTTGCGGCAAGGCGGGTGGGGGAAGCGACTGGGTTCCTGCGGATAATGACCAATTGCAACCGATGATCAGCGATCAGGCTTCCAGCTTGCGAGTCAGTTTTTGTTACCGCAAGACTTACTTGGGCGCTTCACGCCTGCTCGGCGATCCGGAGACGACATAATCGGCCTTTTGCTTGAGGGGACACAAAACTCTAGGAGCGTCGTCGGTGCGCGTGGTGACGTTTGTGAAGAGGGGTAATTTTGATCCCCAGGATGTCAAGCTTTTCGCAATTCACGACTGTGGCTTGCGCTTCGGCGTCGGATGTCTTGTCTTTGTTGTTGTAGTTCATTCAACAAGAGTGCAATGGTCGGTCCGCCGCGGACAAGGAGTGAAACGCCGACCTGATAATCTGCGCTGAGCCGACTGTATGCAAATCACGCCAACACGCAAGCAGAATGTCGAGAATTGGCCAAGATTGAGATTGGACACGAGGTACGAAGCAGGCCTATTAATCTACGAAGTGCGGAGTACGGTATCGTACAACAGGTACCGCGTAGGGGACTTATCGGATGGAGAAGTTTTCGCGATGGGGCCCGTTGATAGTGCTGGAGCGCGGAAGCTCATGCCCAGGTACTTCCTTGCCCAAAGTAGCAGGCGGTGTGAGAAACAATAGGCGAATCTCAGTGGAGAAAACTGCTGGATACCACATGCGGCATCCACATTCACTTGCCAATAATCCTGCACGGCAATGTACCTCAACGTCCTTGTGGTCCCTGTTGGCGACGCCCTCTCAGTGCGACCAACTGCCGTTATTTGTAGTATGGCCTAACAGCCAAACACATTGTCGCTACCGGACCCTCGTCGAATATAAACTCAGTTCAGGCTTCCCGACACAGGCTATTGCACGTCGCCGGACTCTTGATCTCACGACCATGTCGTCGCCAGTCGCCAAGGCTGCGCGCCGAGTGACACATGAACTCCATGGAGTCGTTCTCTCCGCCGGCCTGATGCAGAAGACCGTCAAGGTTCGAGTCGGTGGTCAAAAATGGAACAAGGTTGTTAGCAAGGTACGCGCGAACCGCAGAAGTCTCCATTGACATCCTGTCTTGCTCGGCTGACTCTGGTCCAAAGTGGTTTCCCCACCCTAAAAACTATCTCGTCCACGATCCGAACGACTCTCTGAGAACTGGAGATGTCGTTTCCATTGTACCCGGCTGGCCTACATCGCAGCACAAGCGCCACGTCGTCAAACACATCATTGCCCCTTACGGGACCTCCATCGAGGCTCGGCCTCCCGTGCCGACGCTGGAGGAGCGTATCGTCGAGCGCGAAACCAAGAAAGCTGCCAAGGACGAACGAAGAGCAGCGAGAAAAGCGGCGAAAAACGGGACCAAGGATCAGGCAATCAGCGGGACTGAGATCGAGGCCGAGACTGCAAAGTAATACCTACCAGTTCATGGCAAAATTACCTCCTAATTGAGGAAGAGCATTTATGGCGATAATGCACCCGACATAGAGGAAACAACTACGATGCATTGCTACCCGATCCAACAAACGTGGTTAGAAGGGAATCATTGGCGTCAGGGCGCAACTTGGTTTCTTGTTGGCATCGGGTATCAACCTTCATCGTATATAGGCTGCTCTTTTATCACATATTTAAAGTCGCGCACATGTGAAAACGCCATCACGCGGCTATAAATTTGAGCGAGCCTGCCATAGCGCTACTGGTTAGTATGCAGGAACGGATGCTCCCAGGCGCAGTTGTGAAAATACCACACGACGAATGATCGCGGACAGAAGGCTTCATCCGCCCCTCTCACCAAATTCTTTAGCCCAATCTTCGTACTCTTTCAAACCAGCCCTGCTAACACTTGGTCTGATGGTGGAGAGGCTCGCTTCAAAGTCCCTAAGCATAATCGGCCGGATTTCGTCCATCGCCATGTGCAGCAAAGCCTCTCCCAAAGACCGCAATGGGCCCATGGCCGCATCTTTAGCCAAGGCAGTGATATCTGAGCCAGAGAAACCTATGGTGTCCAATGTTTAGCGCGCATGCGGATATATCGAACGCGAAGGGGACCATACCCTCGGTCAAACCAACAAGCCGATGTATATCTTCTGATGAAAGACTGTGTTTTTGTTGGCCTAATAGGGTACGGAGCTGCGTCTCTCGAGTGTGCGGTTCCGGGAGTGGTATGTACTGCCTTCTGACGAACCTTCGTCGGGCCGCTTCATCGATGGCCCACGGCAAGTTCGTAGCGGCCAATACAAGTACTCGATTGGCATCACCGCGCTCCTTGTCCTTGGCTGTCATTTCACGCCCGGCTGCAGCTCGTTGGAGGTCGCTCCACTGTATGAGGAATTCGGTTTTGATCCTTCTAGTGGCTTCATGTTCCCCCGAACCCGACCTTTGCGATAGCAATGAGTCGATTTCATCGACGAAAATGATACTGGGCGCCAGGGTTCTGGCCAGGCTGAATAGAGCCTTGACGAGCTTCTCGGACTCCCCTAGGTATTTGCTCGTCAGGCTACTCGCAGATATGGAGAAGAAAGTAGACTTTGACTCTGTGGCAACCGCGCGTGCCAACATTGTCTTCCCTGTTCCTGGCGGGCCAAAAAGAAGCATTCCCCGTGCTGGTTCTCGGAGTCCCATGAACAAATCTGGCCGTAAAAATGGGTAGACGACTGTTTCGCGGAGTGCATTTTTGGCTACTTCAAGCCCAGCAACGTCACCCCAATGCACCTCATCTCCCTGGACGACGATATCGTTGAGGATTTGCTTTGCCGCTGCTTCATCAACGCCTGGAGGTAGCCGCTTCAGAATGGCTGCCTTTCTGTGTTGCCACGATGAATCGCCCAGGTCCTGCTCTTCTGCAGCTTCCTGCTCGGCGTTTGCACAAGAAGTGGTTGTCAGGAGCTCGGTCGTCCGTATTTGGCTTGCGTCGTCGTCAGAGCTGTTTGAAGCAGATGCCAGATTTGCTGGACGGAAACCACTATGGGATACATGAGTAGCTCGCCCGGCCCGACTACTCTCTGCAATTTCAAGATTCGTAGGTCCTAAACGCTTGGCTACTCCTTTGCGTCTTTTCGGAACGCCAGGTGAGTCCTTGCCTTCATATCCTTCGCCCTGGCTCTCGGGCGCTCTCAGACCATTCGTACACCCACTCCTTCCCGAAGTCGATTTTGTCGATGATTCAGCTCTACTGGACAGTGGAGGCGATTGAGCCGGCGGGCGACTAGATGGCTGATTAATTGTTGAAAGATCGTTATACGACGAGGAGCTTAAAGCGCTCGAAGCCGCCGTTACCGAGAGTAGGGATGGCCTGGAGAAGAGAAACTCGTCAGAATGTCGCGAGACACTCGGCGAGGCCGACCGGTTCGCAGAGGATTCGGAAGCACGAGGTGTGATTAGACGTCTCGAGTGCCGGTCCCACTGAGTCTGAGAAGACCCGGCCTTGGAGTGTCGATCAGAGGACGAAGCCCGAGGATTTGGGACACTTGATGGACCGCCGTCGGTCGAGTGAACCTTTCGCAGGCGATCTCGAGGCCCTAGAGCGCTCCAAGCCAAGGTGGCGGCCTTGCTCGGCCCCTCTGACACTGCCAAAGGTGATTTGCGAAGGGGTTTCGAGGGCTTCTCTCCTGCCTTGGCAGAGCGCAGTGTAGTTCTCATCGTGTGCTTTTCCGGGCTTATCGAGCGAGCCGGAATGTCCTCTTTGGAAGGTAATTTAGGCGAGTTGGGCTTGGGGTTGCGTTGTTCTATGGATGAGGCAGCCTCGGCAAGGCCACTCATCACCGCGTTTTCCGAGGAAGATCGCGAGGGAGGCAAAGGTCGGTGAAGCGGAGGTGGCCGGGAAAGTTGAGACCAAGTGATAGCGGGTATTGTCCCTTGGCCGATCGCACCTTTGATAGGGGTGAAAGCGCCTCCGACTTGAGGCTTCGAGGAGGCCTTGTCTTTGGAATTGTCAGGATTAATGTCCTGCCGCGATACCCGTAAAGCCTCCAGAAGGTCTATCCGTTCCTTGCACTGCAATTCGAGTTGATTGATCGCATCTAGCAACGCCTTCTCGGTGTCTGTTTGTGGCTCCTTTGTCGAGCTGCTCCTTGCAGTGCGGTGTCTGTGTATTTGCTCGAGGGCGTTCCTCCAGTGACGCATTGCCTCGATTTCGTCTCCCTGGAAGGGGAACCGCAAGGACCCACTGTCAGTCGGTTTGCATAATGATGTGAGGGTACACGGCAATCAAACCTGGCTCTCGTAGTAAACGGCAGTCGAGCAGCTTAGGTAGCTGTCATCGTAGGTCTTTTGAAGAACGGTGAGGGGCTTGCTGCGCAACATTGCATGGGTTGCAGGTGCATTCCGCTTTCAAGAGGTGAGCGTCACGGGCAAGAAACTTTGATGCCCAGGGATAGGCCACAACATACTGTATCTGATGGTCTGGTACAGAGTCGCCGGAAAGGAAGATACCCCCGAAGCTCGTGAGATTTGACCTATTTCTGGAGTTGAGGTGGGCAAAGGGGGGGGGAGGGATGTTTCGATGGATAGCGTCGCAACTCGCAAGTCGGTCTCTCACTGCGGCCGATGGCCGTGAACCGGTGCCCGAAGTCTACTGTATGCCTTGTTGTTCGAAGGCGCAGGAGACTGTTGTTCGAGGAGAAGGCCGAACGGATCAATGGACTGCCGAAATGAGAACCGAGCAATTTTCTGCTGGGAAACGCAGGACTACTGTACGCTGCTGATTGTCGATGAACGTGACGCGATTGGTGACGTAAGTTCAATTGGGATTGAGTCCGGGCGGGTGTCGGTTGTTTTAGTCCCATACCTAGGTAAGTATTCGGCGCACTGCGTCCAGCACGTAACCAGGTACCTACTCCTTACATACCTACCTAGCCTAAGGTAGGTACCTACCTACCTTACCTCCTGCTACTCCGTACCTTCCATTTAGGTAGGCACTAACTGGATTATTCCGCACGGGTATCATTTATACAAGTACCTACCTTGATGGGCCTTTCTCATTGGGTACCAAGCCGGCGTCAATTACATTCACACTCGAGGCCGAGTAATAATTAGTTGATGTGTCTGGCAGCCCGGCCCGGCTCCTAGCCTTTTGCTAAACATTCCCAAAAGGCATAAGCGACGCTATCGGCTACATAGGGGAGGGATAATGGAGCCAGCCGAGCGATGATTCTCTGAGAGGCATCGTTAAGGACAATTCAATCAAGTGTGCGATGTTCTTCCTCCCACTCGCACATCTGGGTCATCTCCATCCCCTCGGATCTTCCTGTGCCATCATTGGCCAATCTCCGCATATCAGTGAGAACCTTCACGAGGTGAATGACTTGTCGGAGATACGACGCCGCTCAGCACGCATCATGTCCTTGCTCTTCGATTGCGATCAATTATACAGATGCATATCTATCTATCTATAATCTAGGTATCCAACAACGCCTCTCCGCTGCATCCGCCAAGGATGGGGAGAAAGGGCTTGATTCACAGATTGAGACACGTGAGGCACGTGGATTGAGGCGAAGACATCATGAGCGACCTCAGGCATCTAGCCCCTACTCAATTACAGAGGCCTCGGCCGATTTTGAAGCTTTTGCAAAAAGGTTCATGCCAGATAGGCAGGCTCTAGACTGGCATCCTGTGGATGATTGGCAATTCAGGACAGTAACACCCTAATCTCAGCGGTCGTCCGTGGAAAAACAAATCGCAGCCCGGCCTCGTCGGATGCACCTTCTGTCACGTCGCGCTCTTCTATCATTTGTTCCAGTGCTTCAAAATCATCGCAAAATTGTCTTGCAGCGGTCTCGGTAATTTCGCGCGCAAGTGCTAGATCCTGCAAGTGCTTCAGCCTTTCCATCGCGTCCATCAGGGCTGAAGGTAAGAACTCGTCAAGACGCTGACTTGCTCGCTCGAGCGTGTCCCGATCCAGTCCGTCCGTCTCCTTGCTTAAAGGTCTTCCATCGTCGGGCAGCAGCGAGGATAAGCCTGAGCCGTTTCGGAAGAAGGTACGCTGGTAAGCAATCAGCTTTGTCGCTTCGCTGCTTATCGTATCTCGGAGCCGGGATTCCTCCGTGCGCGCAAAGTCGAATCCGCTCAATGTTTTGGCTGCGGCCAATCGGCAGTTGATGGAGAATATGGCGTCGTTGGGAGGTTCCACCGCGATCGCCATGTTTTCGCAACCCACCATATATGGGTTCAAAGCCTCAGATAGAATATCCGCGAAACCGCTCGAATGATCTTCCGTTGTAGAAAGGGATGATTCGTAGGTTTGCATGATAAACTCCAATTGAGAGAGGGCATCATTGAGGAATCCTGGGGGGGCTAGTTCTGAAGGAGCCTGCTGGAACTCTGTGCGCAATGCTGCAATGTGATCTCGAACAAGCGCACGGAATTGCCGCAATGCCTCTTTCTCGAGTCCTTGGACGCAGATATGTAGGCTGGAGTCCGGACTAAGAAGCCTCTGAAAGGTGACGCGATAAAAGTTGATAAGTGCCACCAATTTGTAGGCTGAAATAGTCTCTTCGTTGGAGCGGATAACTTGGTCGACTCTCTGGCGTAGAATGCGAGAAACCCCCGCCACATCTCGATCGATCAAGTCACTAAGAGCTTTCAGAGCGTTGAAGTCGTTGCCGCTGCCATCGTCTTCAGACACGAGACGCCAGACCTCCGCATCCCGACCTGACTTGATGCCCTTGGAGAGCGCCTCCCCCTCTGCGACGAACAATACTTCCAAGGCTTCTCGCTCGCTGACGGTAGCTGAATGAACCCAAGCTAGCATATCCCCAACGTACCGAAGAGGATCATGGGCCGTGAGATCAATGGGCTTTAAGGATGCGTCTCCTTCACCCGAATCGCCTGTTCCCGTGAGGGCAAGGTGAAATGCATCTGAGAGAATTCGTTCACGCGCATCGGCGAAGAAGTCGAGGCTATTTTGAAATAGGGAAGGGCGCTCCGCAAGGACACGCAAGGCTCGCCGTATTGACGAGTTCATCTGCGGATTCTCGAGGTTCAAAGACCTGAATTCTCGTTGAACCCATTTGTAAAGCTTCTGGAAGCCGAAATTGATGTTTTTCGAGTTCTGTTCCATGAGATCGGAGCCGAGAGTTTGATTTTCGAAGCCAAGCAGTATTTCACAATCTTGGGTTATCTTCTTCGCTTTCGAAAGGGCCTGAAAGAAGCTATCATCGACTGGCTCAGCGGAAGAAGTTAAGGCCGCAATTTCATCATCAGACATGAAGAAGTAGTCTCTGAAGAGCGTCAAAACCTTTTGCTTTGTCTCTACCTGACCTTTTTGCTCAAGCAACGACTCCGCTTCGGCGAGCACAGGCAGCGTCTCAGTATGAGCAGCTACAATTTGCCTCTTCATGTCAGCGTAGCCTGCGTTCAGCCGGACGAGCGTATTGGATATTCTCCGTAGTTGCTGATTCAGTCTATTAGAGCAAGGCCATATCCCGGATCACGTTGAAGTGGAAACTAACCTCTGCAACGTGCCCGAACTCCGCCACGATGGCGCCGTTGCTGTCAATCACCTCTTTGTGTATATCTAGTCGAATGTGCCTCCTGGTTTTGGAATCGTTCGTGACGCCTCGCGCGTCAAGCAGAGCGAGAGCCTCGCGAAACTCGACATCAGAATAGGAAGTGGACAAAACAGTAGTCACTTTTGAGGTCAGGGGACTCGCGGCCCGCGAACTAGCAGTTGTGGGCGACTGCATATAAGGCGACAAGAGCCCGCCATCATCCATATTGTCTGCGTGAGGCAGCGAGCTTTGGCCGACTACAGCTTTAACTCCCATTGTAGACTCAACGTTGGAGGGGCCTTTTGCGTGGGCGATAGAATTCTGCGTGATCGGCCTCAAGCCTGTGATGTAGTTTCTGGTACCCTATATTCCACGGGCTGGTTATAGTAGTCTACCTCGTAGGTAGGTAGCAGGCGGTAAAAGCCGGGTTGTGTTTCTGGCGGAATTTGAGGGGAGAGGGGGAAGAGCACGGACAGTCGAGCGGCCGGACGCTTAGCTGGTAGCAAGGGGCGTGGCCGCCCTTCGCCGCCCCCCATCATGCCCTCCTTAGGCCTAAAAAGTACCTAATACTTCGTACATAATCCGCAATGTGAGTTGCTCAGGGCTCTTCCTGCAGTCGAAACAACCCCGCCCGGCAGAGCAAGTGGCCTTTCTACAGTAAATAACAGACCTAAGAACCCGTCATGTGCTGCAAATATTCCTGGCTTTGGCAAGCATCATTGATGTGCCTATCACCTTGAAGACAGGTAGCTGAGTTACTCTGCATCGACCAGGGGAGCTAAGGTACCTTAGTGGGGTTATCCAAAGTATCCGTGATGCTCCACATGCGATCATTGCCAGTAACATGGTGTGTTTTCCGTCATCAATATACCTTAGGTACCTAAGGCAGGTACCTAGGTAGGTATTCATGTACATGCTGGCGTAAGTATCGCCCAGAAATACTTGCGCAACACTGGGAATCTAAGAACCCCTTCGGCTCGGCGCGAGCAGCTTAGCACTATTGAGGATGCGCGTGGCTTGGAATCACGGAATCAACCCACATGACCAGATGCGACTTACCTCCATACCCAAAGTCGTCTTGCTATCCACGCCCCGTTGACTCGCAAGACGATTCTCTCACCTCTAACCTGGCCAAAGCAATCCTGGAGGATGCAGTAGTAGAGTAGCATACTCGCCTCTGCGCCCTTGATTCGAGCAAGGCGTTCGATCATCGACCTGCCTTTCGCCACACGTAATCTCTTCAGACCTGGCCACTCCTAAGTATTCACTTCTACCATGTTCATCAATCGGGGGCTCCCTCCCAAGTAACCATGACCAACAACTTATTCAGTCGCTTCGCCACTTCCACACGAGCCGCCCGATCGTTCTATGAAGAGCTGCATTCTCACGATGATGTCGACCTGGAAGAGGGGGCCGATATGGATATTGACGAGGAGAACTTGAGGCAACGGCTTAGCGGAGTCGATCTGGAAGCAGCATCCACGACCGACAGGCGCATCGCCACCGGTAGCGCAGCTAGGGCCCACGGTCACCTGGGCAAAGCGACGAGGCAGTATCAAGGGCGAGGCGAAGTATCGACGAGATGGTCCTCAAACGACGACGACATCGATAGTGATGTTCCAGCCTCCCTACTCGTCGAACCGAACGACATTGACCCAACATCACCACTTGCACACGTCCGGACGAAACGGGATTCTCAGGTGCCGGTAGGCGACACCGGCGGTGACTCGGGTGGTCTCCCTCGTACCCCTTGGGGCGACGCCATGGCCCAGCAGCGCCTGCATCAAGACGAAACCCATAGCCAACCCCGCATATCTCATCCAAGGTCCTTGACAACGAACACTGTCGCAGGTGGACGGCGAGAAAGGGCTCTCTGGCAGTGGGCAAATGTCGCCAACCTGGATAGCTTCATGCGAGATGTCTACCAGTACTACGAAGGTGGCGGTCTACTGTGCATTCTGTGCACCAACGCCCTCTGGCTCCTGTATGTGCCGAGCCCGCGAAGTCACTCTGGCTTCAGTAACGCAGTTTGCTGACAATCAAGTCGCAGGGAGACTCTTTTCGTAGCCGTGCTACTCACATTTTTGAGTCAGTGTGTCGATTATAGTCGGGTCCCCCACAGTAAGTCTCTGGATCAAGTCATCATCAAACAGTGCACGAGGAAGATGTCCGGGATTTGGAGCTTCGGGATCTGGCTATATTGCTTTTTCTTTATTTGGAAGTCCGTGCAGTACTTCTTCGAAATCCGACGGCTGATTCACATTCGCGACTACTACTTGTATCTGCTTGAGATACCAGAGCAGGACATGCAAACAGTCTCATGGCAGGACATCGTGGCCCGGGTCATGGCATTGAGGGATCAAAACCCGAAGACAGCAACCAATATGCCCCAAAATCTACGGCGCTTCATCGGCAGCCAGTCGAAGGAGAGATTGGACGCTCATGATATTGCAAATCGGTTGATGCGAAAGGAGAACTACTTGATCGCCATGATCAACAAAGACGTCTTGAACCTCTCACTACCTCTCCCATTTCTGCAACATAGGCAGATGTTCTCCAAGACAATGGAATGGTACCTTCACTATGGCATTCTCGACATGGTCTTCAACGAATGGGGCCAGGTGCGCCAAGACTTCCTTCGGGCGGATAGAAGAGGCATACTCAGTCAGAAGCTCAAGCAACGACTGTACTTTGCCGGTTTCATGAACCTTATCTTTGCACCCGTTGTATTGGCTTACGTTGTTATTGTATACTTTTTCACTTATTACAATGTACGTCTTGCTGCTCAACTCGCTCGTCAGGTTTCTGATGGGAGCGGAACGTCGTGCGCAAGGCTAACGTGCAAGATAGGAGTATCAAAAAGACCCGAAGCTGGCAGCAGCACGTAAATACACCGCACTGGCCGAGTGGAAATTCCGCGAGTTCAACGAGTTGCCG
Source organism: Hirsutella minnesotensis 3608 (assembly GCA_000956045.1). Classification (NCBI taxonomy): domain Eukaryota; kingdom Fungi; phylum Ascomycota; class Sordariomycetes; order Hypocreales; family Ophiocordycipitaceae; genus Hirsutella; species Hirsutella minnesotensis. The sequence continues at coordinate 44,774 of KQ030628.1, forward strand.
CACATCTTTTATGAAAGATTGCACATGTCCTTCCCCTTTGCCACTCGTTACATTGACCAGTTTCCGAAGAGAATGACAGAGGAGATAGCTCGGAGCATATCATTTATGTCCGGCGCGATTACTGCGGTTCTCGCCGTTTGCACCGTCCTCGACTCAGAGCTATTTCTTGGTTTTGAGATAACCAAGGACCGCACCGTTCTTTTCTATCTCGGAGTATTCGGAGGCATATGGGCCATGACACGCGGCATGGTATCCGAAGAGACGAGTGTCTTTAATCCCGAATACGCCCTTCGTAACGTCATCGAATATACGCATTACATGCCTGACCACTGGCAAGGACGCTTGCACAGCTTTGAGGTCAAGCAAGAGTTCTCAGAACTGTACAAGATGAAGGTTGTCATCTTCTTGGAGGAAGTAATGGGCATCATCACGACGCCCATGCTACTTCTTTTTTCACTTCCAAAGTGCAGTGAGCAAATTGTGGATTTCTTCCGAGAATTCACCATTCACGTCGATGGATTAGGATACGTTTGCTCGTTCGCCATGTTCGACTTCAAAAAAGGCGTCGGCAAAGCTGCACATTCAAGAGGCGCCGGCCACGACGTCCGTGAGGATTACTATTCAACCAAGCATGGAAAGATGGCGGCATCATACTACGGGTTCTTGGACAACTATGTCATTAACCCCAAGACAGGCATCCCAGGGCATATGCCTCCTGGAGGGCGCCAACAGTTTCATCCACCGCCCACTTTCCCGAGTCTGAATTCGCCTACGCTTGCTGCAGATATGCAGGGCTCTCACATTAGCCGTGCGGCAGAGACCGGTCGAGCTCGAAGCCGAGTGGCAGGCCTCGGGGGTGCGCGTGCGCCGAGAGCCGGACCCAGCTTGGCGCAACCCTCTCCAATGGCATCTGTCCTCCTCGATCCTCACCACCAACCAGTCGCTGCCAGCTTCGGAGGAAGAAGCATGCATCGATCACGACATCGTCGAGGAAATTACCGAGAGGACCAGATCATTGAGGAGACAGCAGAGGAGCGTGGAGAAGATGGGGTTGACGGTCATGGCATGGCAGGCATACTGGGCGAATCCACATGGGAAACAAACCCCGGGCAAGCATTGAGCAGGGAGAGCAGCGCTGCTAATGCCGAAGACCCCGAGCCTGGGGTTTTGGGACTGATCTACAAGCTTCGACAAACACAGCATACACGACGAGGAGGTGTTGTTTAGGCAGAAGACTCCTTTTACGCCATTCTTTCACCATGATGTGTGATTTCGCGAGGCCTCTGCTTCTCGCTTGACACCAGGTTTTGGTGAATGCGAACCGACACCCTTGTTGCAATTGCCGAGTACAGGTAAGGGTATATACTACACGTTAAATTATTTGATACCGGCCAAGAAAGGTAGCCATTAACAGACCTCTACGTCGAGAGTTTGCTCGCACAGCTTTAGGGGCAATAAAAAGCTGACAACTGATTGGTACAACCCGGTTCTTGCCAATACTGTGTTTCACCTGCCCAAGGTGACGGCCGGCCTCACAACTGACTTCCTTGCCCTTCAACTAGCGACGCACGAATTCTGTAGGTAGGTATCTGGCTCATAAACGAAGGGACGTAGTTTCGGCAGTCATTGCGAACAGGAGACGCTTCGCATGTAGGTGGGTTAGTTTTGTGCTGTAGTAGCAAGGTAGTAGTGGTCTTCGGCAATACCTACATAAGTTACAGTACCAGGTAGGTATAATGCACAACAATTGAGTTACCTAGCTGTGTACTGAGCTAGGTACCGAGGTTGATAACTGCGCGGAGTGTTATAACTTGTAACACTATTGGCAGGAGCTACCTATTGCCGTTACGGTGCTTGACCAATCGCGCGCACTGTCAAGTTGGGTTAGCGGCGGCGTATTGGCTCGGCTGCCGGACTCCGAGGCCGTCACCGGAGCAGAGCAACATGGTAGGAAATTTTCGCTAGCAGCCAACATCATCGATTCATACTCCGCCTCGTCTCGCACTTGGCAATTGACTTTCTGCCCGTCGCGCTTGTCGTTTCTGCCGCTCACCAGTCGAGCAGCGCTGTCGGCCTAGAGACACGCATGAGCTGCCAATGATCTCAGTGTCCGCGATCTCCCCGTTATCCTGCCGCGCCGAGCCATTTGCACCTTCTTCCGTCGCCATTACCTCTTCGTTGCCGCCCCGGCCACCGCTTGATCGCAGAACGTCCGGCCACCTACCAAGCTTCCGACCTCTCGCGTGCCTATCGAGTTCGCCATCGCCTGGCTTTTCTTTCGAGTAGCTGTCACCCTGGCTGCCATCGACTCCAAGGCCTTCGGCAGAGCTTCTGAAGCTGTGGCCGAAATGGCCCAGCCAAATGCCGAGCCGGTCGAGGACTTTGAGTGAGTTCCGTCGCCGTCTGTCTGACTTTCTCTAGTCGAACTGACAAGGTGATTCGCTCTCATGTAGCTATGAATCTCTTCCGCCAAACTTCTCGCTGCTCCAAAATATGGCAGCCGGGGCCTTCGCTGGCATTGCCGTAAGTTATAACCTGCCCTTAGTCACAGCGACTTGCTCGACCTTTCTCGACTTTCTACCGTATTGCCCGCACAAATAGTCAAGCGATATGAAGCTGATGAGAAATTCAGGAACACACCGTCATGTACCCCATCGATGCCATCAAGGTTTGCCTTGTCGACAACCCCCTTCACCTTCCGTCATTTAGTTAACCCTTTAATTTTCCTTGCCAGACTCGCATGCAAATATTGAGCCCCAATACAACGACTGCGTACACCGGAGTCTTGCGCAGCACGTATCAAATAGCTTCGACGGAGGGCTTCTTCAGCCTATGGCGAGGCATGTCCAGTGTCATTGTTGGAGCAGGTGAGCCATTGCCATCCTTCGATTGCCGCACAACGAAGGCCTCACGACTCTCGCGCTCGTTCTGGGCTAAATAAGAGACCAAGGACCCGCCCACGCCGTATATTTTGCGACGTACGAGGCTGTTAAACACGCCATGGGAGGCAATCAGATTGGCGTTCATCATCCCCTCGCAGCCGGTACGTGTGAAGTCACCACTTTCTCCAGAATTACGCATCCATCATTTGTCCAGCTCCAGAACCTAACATGTGTTCGCATTCTAGCGACGAGTGGTGCGGCTGCAACCATAGCCAGTGATGCTTTTATGAATCCCTTCGACGGTATGCATTGCTTTTCGCTGATGATCGAATCGCAAGTTTGCGCAAACTGACCACAATGTTTCTCTTGCAGTAATCAAGCAACGCATGCAAATCCAAAATTCTAGCAAGATGTACCGCTCCATGATCGACTGCGCCAAGTACGTTTACCGGAACGAAGGCATCGGCGCTTTCTATATCTCTTACCCGACAACGCTGTCTATGACAGTGCCATTCACTGCGCTTCAGTTCCTCGCCTACGAATCGATCTCAACAGCCATGAACCCGAATAAGAAATATGATCCTGTCACGCACTGCCTGGCAGGCGCTGTGGCCGGTGGCTTTGCGGCAGGTTTGACCACTCCAATGGACGTAATTAAGACGATCTTGCAAACTCGTGGCACCTCTTCCGATCCTCGAGTGCGCAGTGTCAACGGGTTTATGGATGGATGCCGACTCTTGTACCGTCAAGAGGGCTTCCGCGGCTTCTTCAAGGGCGTGCGGCCTAGAGTTGTGACGACGATGCCCAGCACCGCTATATGCTGGTCAGCCTACGAATTTTCCAAGTACGTCCATTTGTAAAGCGAACGCTACGCAAGCCGCTAACGATGCCTTCCAGAGCGTACTTCATCAAACGTAACGACGTATCCTGAGGCGATTATTCACGAGAGCGAGTCAAGCGTCTGTACTGACCACGGCTCCGCCTGAGAAATCCGCCCACGTGTCTTAGTGAAGGGATATCTTTGAGGATTACTCCATAACCAGGCGCCCCGACATCGAAGCCGAGATGCAAGCTTGCGAACTATAGACTTGTTGTATCTTGAGATATGCAAAGGCTCAGTCATCCGTGCATACTGTTGCGATGCCCTTGGCGGCAGAGGGTTGGATTTCCACTGAACGAGAAAAGAGGCGGCCATTGACCCGTTTGATTAGACTCCGCGTCTGAGCACGCTGTACACACGGACATAATGATTAAATAGCAGTTAAACCGGGGAGGGTCGGGAAGATAGGGGCGGGTAGTCTCTGTTCTGGTGGAGCAACCAGATGTACCAAATCGAAACACTCGGGAGAGGCCCGAGTTGATCACAGGGTACTATTCACATGATTGACCATGTCATTCTTGTTGCGCTGAGCTTGAAGCGCACGCTCGGCATGAACTTGCCATGGTCCGATACACGCAGTTGTCGGAAAGCTTGGGATGTGTATCCGTGGAAGCAAAACACTGAGGTAGCTCGAAGACAGCCCATTCATTCTTGGACTATCAGGGCTGTGCACATCATGTGGAGTCAACATCTGCCATGGAAGGCAGACGACTGTTATAAAGATGGCCAACGCCAAAGTAATGCTTTACACATAATTCCCATAGAACGTGATAGGTGTCAGAACCGCGGGCCGACTTTAACGGGGCCCAACTCGCTTGCACTTAAAAACCAAAAGGATTTCCACCGCCGCCATCGCCGAAATGAAACTTAAACTGCTGGCCGCCTCCGCCTTGTTGATGGAACATGAAGGGATTGCCGTTGCCAAAGGGGTTGCCATTGCCAAAGGGATTGCCATGGAAGGGGTTATCTCTTTCTTGCGAATTGGGGTCATCGCCGCTGTCGAACCGCGCGCGTAACTCTGGGTTGCTGAGGACCTCGTACGCTTCGTTGATTGACGCCATCTTCTTCTCGGCCTCGTCCTTACTGACACCCCGCGCGGCCGCCTTGTCTGGGTGGTACAGCTTTGACGCTTTCCTGTAGGCCGACTTGATTTGTCTCTCGTCGGCATCTCTGGCCACTCCGAGCACCTTGTAGTAGTCTTTGGTTTTGCTGTGCTTAAGGGCTATCCGTGCTTTGTTCAGAATCGGGTTCACCTTATCCTGCTTGTCTGGATGCGCTTCGGCAGCCTTGTTCAGTGCCTCGATGGCCGCCTCGAAATCCTCCTTCTTGAGCAGCGTTTTGCCGCGGTGAACGAGCGCCCAAAAAGACTCGGGATCCAAATCGAGTGCCTCGTTGCAGTATTTTGGCGCTTCTTTGTGATTTGACTGCAGAAACATCCGTTATCAGCGCGCTGCTTGGGAAAAAGGTGACGCCTAGCGTGACTTCTTACCTCGGTGTATGCCTGGCAAACCATCTCCACGACCTGATCGTACAGCTTGGTTCTCGCCCTGGCAGGGATTTGCTCATATTTTCGCAACTCATCGCACTGTTGGCGGATCCGCGTGAGGAGGCCGGGTTCATCTGCATGGCCGACCAGAGTACGACCGGCCGTGGTGGACTGGCCTTTTTCGAGCTGACCCTTGGCCTTGACGAATATCTTCTTGATCATCTTTTGTTCTTTGTGCAATTTCTTGCAAATCTTGGACTCCGGGTCGGAGTGCAGGCACTTTCTGACTTGGGCGAGTCCATTGTCAAGGTCGCCGAGACCGTAGAAAGTTGTAGCCGATATGAGCACATGCGGGCTCGTGTCCCCCGGACGCATCTGCAGAACATGATGCAGGTCGCCCATGCCCTCTTCAACTTCGCCGCGCTCGAAGCGACAGCGTGCGCGAAGCTGGCGTAGACCCAGAGATCTGGAAGCAACTCGGATAGCTACGCCAGCGTGGTTCACGCACTCATCCCACTGCTCAACATCGGCTGCAAGTTCGGCGAGGCCGGCGGCAACTTGGGCCTCTGAGAGGTCAACCATTTCTGGCGAGTCGGAGCCCTTCTTGGCAGCCTTGTATTCGTCTCTGGCCTCATCCCAGTCCGCTGCCTTGGCCTTGATCTTGGCGAGTTGCAAATGCGCTCCCTCGAAGCCAGGCTTGAGCTTGAGCACCTTCTTGAAGTCGTCGGTCGCCTGAGCAGAGCGACCCAGTGACAAATATGCGGTGGCACGCTTGAAGAAGGTGAGATAGTTGGTGGAATCACGAGCGATGGCTGCGTCAAAGAAAACAAGCGCTTCGCTCATCTCACCCTTTGCTTGGTGCGTCTGGGCAGATTTGAGGAGCTCCGACACGGGCAGATCGGCGGGGATGTCGTGAGGCGAGAGCGCACTGCCGGCTGATGCCAACAGACTGGCCGTCAAGGCCAGGCCCGACAAGTCGAAACGCATGGTGGGAAGATGAACCCGATGCGCAGTTCGCTATCCAATGCTAGTGGACTCGTCGAGACCCAAGACGGGCATGAAAGGAGTCGACGTTGGCCGTATTAGAAGAAGTCGCACTTGAAGGGCTGTCGTGGATGAGGTAGGTGGGATGATGCAGTGAATGAGTCTTGGCTTCTGTATCGAAACGATTTGGCGAAACGATTTGGCGGACGTCTTCTCGAAAAAGAGCGACAAGACGCAGATACCGGTAGCGAGTGGTTGTTAAAAAGGCCACTCCAGCAAGTGGTTTGAGTTTGGTGGCGCAAGAGACAAGTTTGCCAATGGCAATGCGCCGGTACAGAAGCAAGTTGAGGTTGCCTGCCGTCGCCACGCACGTTGGCTTGTGGAGATGGACGTGGATGCAGTTGAAGTCAGGTACTTCGTGGACGCCTGCGGTACCCGAGCGCTAGCTGCTTTCGAATTATCCACGCTGTCCTTTCCGCCAGCCGCTCCGCCAAGCGGCCAACCAGGCCTGGCCAGAAGTGTCGGCCCATGGCTATGGTTCGCTGAGGTAAGGGAGCAAGGTAGCCAACAGTAGCAGTACCTAGGTAGGTACCTACGCGCGCTAAGCCGATTTATAGAAATAGCAAGAGGGCCTTAAAATGGGTTATATAAGGCATCCTACTATAATTTTAACGGTAATATGTGCTCTATAAGGTACTATAGGGCTAATATAGTGTTAAGAATTATTATATTACCCGTAATAAGGTGCTATTTTATGTTCATAACTCAGCATGGCGCCCTATGGTACCTTGCCCGGGCCAGAATTGTCAGTGCTCGAGGAACCCTGCCTGCGCACCTTTGGCCAAGTGCCCTGCTCCATGCTGTCAGGTACCTAGGCCTACGTACCTGTCAGCCTGCCGGACGCCTCGCTGCCGATGCGCCGCCTGCAGGGCCACACGTTCCGCAACACGACACCACGTCAGGGTGCACGAATACCTTTCCCGATAATCCAACCACGGGTATGATAGACACGCCGTCTTCGTGCCGGAAATACACACGCAATCGTTCTTCCTTGATTCGCTATCGTCAGGGAATGCTCCTCATCGATGCGGGGTGACGCTCCGAGAGTCCGAACAAGTGGCCAATTCCCATCTTCGCAAAGCGCTTCAAAGGGGCAACGTTCAATAAAACCTTGCCCATCCTGCTCCATCTGAAGCATTGAGCTCAGAACCAAAGACCATTCTCAGACTGTTCCTTCACTCGAAAGAGGATCTTGCAACAACACCTCGCCGCCTGTCTCTTGTTCGCCTACACACTTGGCCCCATGGCATATCCCCACGGTTCTCTCTCAAGGCATGATGAAGCGGCCGCCATCTTCTCACCAACCGTCGCCCGAATCGCAGCCTCTACGGCACGCGACTGGGCTTACGTAGACTCTTGGCTCGCCTCCAAATTCCCGCCCAGTCGCTCCCCGCCCTTCTTTGAGCGCAATCAGGATACTTTGAAGATTCTCCTGAGCCTGGCGGCAGCGAATGAAGTCGCTGATGAGGAGCGCCGACTGTTGGCCCTCGTTGATGCCTCGGCTCTCCAGGGTCTGGTACATCGAGACGGCGACTTGAGTCCCAACCCCGATTCCGGAGACCGAGCCTTGCGCCTGCAGCGGATCAAGGCAGACTTACTCGACCTCGTCCACTGCGCATTGCCCAAGGAAGGCATTGACGCGTTGAATTCCCTCGCTAAGCTGGCCGCCTTGAGAGGCGCTGCTTTCGTGGATCCAGAGGATCTTGGGCGCGACATTCTAAATCTGCAGGGTCGCAAATTCGAGCTCGAGCACATGTCGGCCCGCTTATATGCGCTCGAGCGCCACGTCCTTCACGAGACGGAATCAGCTGCTGGCCTTTCTCGCAGGTGGCGACATGATTCCTTCAAGCCACTGCCTAATCTGGCAAAGCAAAACCTGGACCTTCAGAGGAAAATCAAGCTCATGTCGAGCCAGCTCGACGATCTACGAGAACGGCTTCGCACAAAGCCCGATGCCATCAGAGTCACTCACCCGACGATCGAGGACGTGTCTCGCGAGGAGCAGGAGCTGTTAACCCTCCTATCCCGTAAAAAGAAGCTCGAAGCGCAAATCGCAACTTTCGGAGACCTACCAAGTGATCCGATACCAGCGAAGCGTGACTTGCATCGCTAATTGCGATAGTTTGCCTTACGCAGTGATGCCTTGTATGAGAACCTTGCAGAGAATCAAAGGCCAATCATAAGACGGTCAGAAGAAGAAAGAAGAGGGAATGGGTAGCAGACTTCGATTCAAGGCCAAATGTTCACGGCGCTGGGGCGATTGAAATATGGCGGTTCTTCCTGGCCGTCAGTTCCATCGCGTCTAAAGCTGAATATACGCGTAAAGCAAGCTATTGGTTACGACGGCTCTTCCCGGACACCGCGCCTCCGAGCCTCCCAAATTGTCTGCCCAATCCTGACTTTTTCGTTGCTGGTGCTGGTGCCGCCGGAGTAGCATCCTTCTGAGGCACTGGGGGAGGTAGACCTGGGGTAGACCCTCGACTTTCCCTGCCCTTGAAATCGAGTGGACCTTCACTCAGGCGGAGGTCTCCGAGACCGGCTGTCGGGACGTCCTCGCCGTCGATACTATGCCTCTGCGACCTTCTCGCGCGCTCTTGTACGCTGCGGAACTTCTCCAGCAGCTCCACCCATCGAATGCTACCGTCGTCTCGGCCTTTCAGTCTGTTTGGTCGGTCATATGTGGCGCTGCTTGCCGATGTGGACGTGCTGGAGCGTCGAAAGTTAGCATGTGAGGGACCTCGCGTTTTCTATGTTGCGTTTCATCTCTAGCCAGGCATTACTAGTTGATTGAGGAAGGCCATCATACCTGCGAGGGGACACATGTAAATAACCGATCGAACTCACGCTGTTGAGTCGGTTCTTCAGAGCAGCGAAAGCCGACGATTGCGGTAAAAGCATTAGAATGCCGTACATGCACTTGTAAAGATAAGGGTATTTCTCCGGTTCCAGAAGCTGTAGTCGCAAGTCTGTTTGCAGCGTAGTTCAATCAGTACTTGGGACGCGCCCAAATGTGTATTTTGCTGAGCAACTCACACGTAAACACGGGCGACTCTATAAGCTGGACGAGCTTGTCGACTTGGATCAGGAGGTTGACCGTCATATCTAGTTCACCACTTCGGTTATAAGCTCTGCGTTCAGGGGGTGTAGAGGAAAGGGCGGCTCACAATATTTGCAGGAGATTGTACGCTTGCTCGTAGGCTTGAGCCAGTAAACATAAGGAGAAGGTGGCGACTGCGTTGTAACACCACGATCGAAACAAGGCCACGAACAGTGTTTGCCCGTCCTTGGTCTCCAGGTTGCGGAGCCTCTTGCGCACCTCGCCAAGCTGCGGTGCCGTGATCAAGTTGTTATTCAGATTCTGCACCATGATGCTGGCAAACTCGACATCCTCTTCCTTCTCGATGCACTCTGCCAGGGTGCGATATATCCTCTCCGGGCTTAGACTGATGCAAAGTTGACGGATAATGAGATTGCCACGCGTTTCCAAGAGCTTGCGATCCGTGGAGAAAAGCTGCAAGAGGTTGATCATGAAGTTTGCAAAGTAATCGTCCTCGCTATTTCGCGAAATCTGTGACAGGAGCTGGAGATCCTTGGTGACAACGGCGTCAGATGGATCTGATAAAGTCTTGAGGAGGGCGGGAAAGGTGCCGTCGTTGAAAGCCAACACCTTTCTCGGAGCTTTCCTATGCAACATGATGAGCCAGGTCAGGGCAGCCACGCGAGTCGCTTCGTGGTCGTTGAGAAACAGCAGAGTCAGCGAGTTGACAGCCGCTGCGTAATCAAGATCGGCTCTTGGGAGAGATGCTTGGCTGGACTCGGGTCTGCTTTGACTCAGTGCCGGACTTTGCATTTCCTTATCGCGCGAACTCGGCATGGGCAGTCTATTGCTCACAGGCTCATCAAGCCGCTCGCCCGGCTGTGGCAGCCGCGACGTCGCATGAAAATGAACCTGAGAGGGATTGTGGTGTTGCATGCCGGCGTCATCCGAAAGAGACACCACGTAATCCATGAGGCACGTATTGACCCTTGTTGCTGCTTGGTGGATGGTCTCCTTTGCACTTGCCATGGCTGGCAACATGTGGGCCAATATCTTGGGCGTAAATGGTAAGACTTCTTCGGGACAGATGTCGAGAAATTCAACAATCCATCGCAAAGATTCAAGCAGGCAGTCCTCCTCTGTTTATCGTAAGCTCTCAAGTTTCGTCGCCGGCGAACTCTTCGCCAGGGGGTTGGAACAGCGTACCTAGAGGTGAGTCCAAGCTCGCAGTGAGGATCTCCAGCACCTCCTTGTAGTTGATCTCAACGTCCTGGCCAGGAATCCAATCCTCCTCAATGCTGTCCTCATCGTCGTCGTTGAGAGCGTCTGACCCAACTTCATCCCCTTCATCTAACTCTGGTCGGATACTTCCTGTGTCGACTGAGTCTTGATGCCTTCTTCTGCCGCCTTCCCTGGACTTCCTGCTTTCCTGAATACCCTTCTTCACTCTCGCGATTCTCTTAATCTCATTAAGAAACTTGTCGAGACAGGCGTGTGTCGAGGTTCGCACGTCAGTGTTCTGATCGCTGAGGAATTTGAGAATACCGCCAAGGAAATCTGGCAGGTAGGTGACAAGCTCCAGGTCCGGTATGGAGTCTAGCAGAGTGATCCAGCCCACGAGAAATTGACGGGTAAAGGGGTTGATGACCCAGATGCGCTCTTTGAGAAGAGGAATGAATCGGGTAAGTGAAAAGGCGGTAGGTGGATGTGCCAGGTCGTCATCTAGATCCGTCTTATCGCCGGCATCAAAATCTTGAGAGGATTCCAGCACAGAGACGTAAGAGGCAGCGGACTCGGAAACGATATCCTTAATCAGGCGGTCCAGCAATTCAGCACCGTTCTTGACCGAGAGCTCCGAGTCCGCACCGAGCTGAAGACAAAGGCGCGAGTCAGCCAGGGGTCAAAACTTGATTTAAAGGAGCAAAGACGCAATCGACCGGGCCTTACCCGACAAAGTTGATCGAATATGCTGTTAAAATAGACCAAAATCTCCCCCTTGGCGACCTTTGCAATATTGTACATGGCCTCACATGCATAGTATCTGACCCGGGCATCCTGGTCGGTGAAGCAAGCAAGCACCGGTGGCACAATCTTGGCGAGATAGCGCGGAAGCTCCTGAAAATGTCTGTCAGCTACAAGATGCTGTAATGCTCGCAACATTGACTGTGAGCTTCTGCTTGAGGAGTTGTCGGCATGCATGAGTGCTACGCTCGAGCAGGGAAAAAGTTTGATGGGGCTGCCTCGGTAGAGCAGCGCCAGCGAGACCCTTCCGCAGTAGGGGGGGACCTGGTGAAGGCAGCGGATACGGAAGTCAGCTCACGTACAGAACCCAAGGCGATGGCTGCGGCAGCAAGGCCGATCAACCCGCCGTTCCGCGCATGAGGCTGATGCACGGCATAGGCGTAGTCGTTTACGAGCTGCTCAAGAACCTCATAGACGCGCTGAAAGTCCTTTGCGGCAACAAGATCGCGAATGATTCTCTCTAGCCTACATGAAGTGATATGCCGTCAGTGAGGACATCCGTGAGCCAACTTTGCCACCCCTCGGCTCAAAGGTCAAGAATGAAGGGTGTACGAACTCGAGTGCCCCAACCTTGCGCTTGTCGTATAGCTTGTCATTCAGGGCCCTTTGGATATTGGTGTCCATGGCAGCTGCTCAAACATGGCCGGGATGTCGTCGCTGCCCCTGTGTGATTGCGGCCGTGGGTGGTATGAAGTGCCTGAGTGAGGCGACGTGGCTGGCGCTTTGTGACCTGTGGAGTATGCAGGCGGAGTCTTGAAGTTGGCGAGCCGGTATACAAAGGAGAGACAGGGCAGGTTCACGGCCGGATACGGTTCAACGGCATGGCAACCTATCCGCCTAAGTAGCTCACCCTAGTAGTCAACAGCTCAGCCAATTGCACACTGGGCAGACATGCGTTGACCGACGCGGCGTTGGGCAAGCGGAGGCAAGGGAGGGTGCACGGCGAGGGACCACGGTTCATGTGTCGTAGGGTTAGGAGAAGACAATGCCTTCAAGACTCGAGACACTGGTGAACGCGCGTGCGATGCTGGTACGTAGTGATTCAGACACGCGAGGGTCGGAAAAGGGTGGCGCTGTGCTCTCGAGTTGGGTGTCAGGCGTCTGATGTAATTGGACAGAGGTCGGGGTTTTACTTGGCCACTAACTTAATAGTACCTAGGCCTAGGTACAGTGTAGTGCTAGCAAGTTTACATGGAGCGTGCCCAAGCACTGAGGCACTTGCCTTCTGCTTGCCATCTGCATAAAGTACATTATACGTAGTCTCGCGTCAGAGCACGTACATTTCTGCTCATAACCATTGGCAAACTAAAGTCATGCTACTTTACATCTACATGCCAAAGACATGAGTAAAGAAGGTGTTAACGGGGGTGAAAGGACATCGCTCGCTAGATGCCCGTAGGCAAAGTACAAGAGTCCGTTCCAATCCACAACATTGTTCCAACGACATCTTCCTGCTCGGTTGCAAACCATGGTTCAACATGGCTTTAATAGCCGACAGATCCACCGTCACGAAGCCACCCGACATGATTCCCCCTCTCCAAGAAGACCGCAATCACCCCTACCTCTTCAGTCGTCATGATGATGGTGGTGATGGTGATGTCCATGCCCCGAAAGGTCGCCCGAGCTCGCAATACTCCTCTGGCATTTAGCCAAGATGGCGGCCTGCCGCGAGACCTCCGAAAGACGACCAATTACCTGTTTGTTGCAGTCGGCAAACCCATACAACGCATAGGGCAACTCAACTTCGTTGCAAAATTCCTGGACAAGCTTTTGTGTCCTGCGCAAGTTATGCCGAGACACGCGTGGAAAGAGGTGGTGAATCACCTGGAACTGCAAGCCTCCGTGGAAAAAGTCCAACCACTCAGGACAGTCGACGTCCATTGTCGTACGTAGCATCTTTTGAGGGAACGACTCCTGTGGCCCGAGATCCGCTGTGCTCATGGCGAAGTGTGACAAAACGATTTGCACGTGCAGCGGTGATGAGGCAATGTGACTTGTCATGACAAACACAAACCTGGCCCATCCGTTTGGTAGCGTCTTGTACAGAATTCCATATCCGAACCAAGTCCAGAAAAAAACTTGGCCCACGAGCTCTAACCAACGATGCCAGGCGCCGGGGCCTTTTCTAGGTCCTTTGTAGTCGATTAGATAGTCCCATGATAGGAAATAGAGGTTGAAGCGCCCGAGAGCAAGTAGTGGATAGTAAGTCCACGACTGGAATTTAAGAAGAACTTTGGCCACGCCGTCGTATTTCATGACACGATCGTAGTATGTCGAACGCAAACTGCCCAACAGCCGATGAGAAACGGCAAAGAGTGGCATATGTTCGATATCCGGGTCGTGCTCGGGCGCATTCGTCATGATGTGATGAACGTTGTGATTTCTCTTCCACCAGCCCATGGACAGTCCGCCAATAAAGTCCGCAATAATGATCCCGATGACGGTGTCGACGTGGTACCTGTGCGTAATGCCCATGTGGCCCGCATCGTGCGCGGTAAAGACAAGTTGGTGCCACATGTGGCCGAGGAGAATGCCCCCAAGGGCGAACTGATTCCAGTGGAGACACAAGAGTGACAGCAAGAAACAGGCGATGTAGCGGCAGACATCAAAAGCGTATCCCCTGAGGTTGAGGTCGTAAAGGCCTTCGTCGAGAACCCTTTGGTGCAATGCCCGATACTTGGCAAGAATGTTGGCCTGTGTTTCTGGCTCGAGGCTGGGATACTTGTCCAAGTCAAGGCGTATGTGTTCGCGGGTCACAGAGTCTAGATATGACATGCCGTCGTCCGTCTCGGATACGATGGAGACAGTTGGATCCTCCGATGCTGGCCGAGCGAACTCGTTTCTTGAGTTTCCTTGTCGATGTTTCAGACCGTGGCCGGTGGACTCGAAGACGGGCGAGGGTGACCGTGAACTATCGGGAGTACAGCTTGAATTTCCCTTTGCACTGTCCGCATCGGAAGACGAGGATGAGGACACAGCAGAGGCGTCCTTGATCTCGGCTAGGGTACGAAAAGTGCCCCCCTGAATTGGTGCGACAAAATTCCTCCATAATCCTTCGATTTTGCCAATTCGATACCGCAGCATTCGCTCTTTCGCCTCGTCCGAGTGTAATCTAGAGTGGTTGGACGATTGTCAGATTAAATGTGCTCGAAAAAGAAACATGAATTGGCAACCAATGGAGTTGGTGAGCACACTTACGCTTCAATCTCGGCCGTCGCATCCCTTCCTACCATGTGAAGCATAGCCTTGTCACCACCAGGGTGATATGGAAGCCAGGAATCCACCTTAAGGACGAAGTCTTGGAAGATGACTATCTTGCGACCATCGGCTATGAGCGCCTCGACTTCGTCACGAGACATGAGAGGATAAGCTCTCGACTCGCGACGTCTGGAAGCCATTTGCGCGAGCGAGTACAATTGCGTCCGACTCCGAAGGCTCTTGGATCATGCGTTCGTGTACGTTGACAAGGCGCCTTGAGCCGAGTTGTCGGAGGGAAGCGGCGTCGGAGTATGGAGAACCACCGCGGTGAGGGAGCCAGGGTTATCGAGCCGTCTTAAGCGCTAGACGGGGTGTGACGTGTCGACGAAGGGAAAGGGTTCGGTCTGCGTCCTAAGCAAGCCAAGCTTTAAGAATGAACGGATCCGGCGTCGTTCTCAATGGGCGATGCCATTGAGTAATGAGCAGTCTGAGGTGCATATCAGTGGAAGCGAGCGACGTCTCGCCACTTCGCGACTAAGGCGTATGGAGAAAAGGGGGTTCCGGCACCAAGTACTGGACCTCTCTCCTCACTTGACCAGACTTGACTTCAGATTGTGAGTCCTGCGCTCACAAGGGTCCGCAACAGTCCAGTCCCACCCGCCCGATATGACCCCACTCCATACTACAGTACCTATGTACAGTGTGACAGTACAGTAGTAAGAGGTGGTGGGGCTAGTGGGGATGGGTTGATCGGGAGGCGGGAGTCCCAACCGCGCCGCGCCCGCCTGGCGCCCCTCGCAGCCACTAGACGCATTGACCTCACCAGGACCAATAAGTTATATAATATAAGTCTAGAGAAAAAGTAATCTCCCGGCAAAGTGCTTAAAACGGGGATGAATTTTCTCTAACTTTTCTCTTAGGCTATAAAGAGGGGTCTTTACTTCTAGTCTACCTCCTTAGTAGCGCCTACTTTATACTATATCTAGCTACGCTATATAGTCTAAAAAGGGTAATCTATACTCTTAAGTCCTCCTTACCTCTTAAGTCTATTATAAAGCTTAAAGCCTCTAAACTAGAAAGATAGTAATATAAAGAATAAGCTTAGGTATAATTAATAAAGACTATACTCTAAGGCGTCTAAAGTAGTCTAGGAGATAATTAATAAAGACTATCTTTCTCCTTTACTTACTCTAGACTATAAAGTAGAAATAAGTAAGCTAGTTAATTAATTAAGACTATCTTAAGCTTAGTAAACTAACGTTAATATAATAGTTAGTTAATAAAGACTAACTAGTATTATAAAACTCTATAATAAACTATCTTTTTAAGCTACTTCCGTATAAAGCCTAGCTTTAAATACGTAAGGGGGTGTACGTAACGCCCCCGTATGCGAGTATATTTAGCTTAAGAAGAGGGGCCGAATAAGTCCTAATACGAGGGGGATTCTCCCTCTCGTAAGCTTTAGCTTTTCTTAGTAATTAGACTCTACCTTTACCTCTTAATACTACCTACCTACCCTATATATATATATATAATTAGATATAGAACCGTTATAATTTCTAAAGCTTCCCTTATAAGTACCTAGCGTTATAACTTCTTACGGCTCGCTTAAGGTTAGCTAAGCGCCCCCGGAAAGTAACCCTAGAACGCCCCGGGTTAGGACTATTTCCTCGTTAGAGTTAACCCCTTTACTAACGGACTCTTAGGCGGAATTATAGGACTAGGGGATAGTAAGAGAATTCCCTCTTAGTATAGAGAAATAATACGCTAAAGTTCCGGGCTATTATCGGTATAAAATCGGTAAGCTCTCGAGGCCTACTTTATACTATAAGATTAAGTAGTTAAAAGAGTTAAGATATTTATAAGTCTAGGTAGAGACCCTACGTAATAAACTAAAGGCGAATTAGGAGGGTTTTAGCCCTAGTTCGCGTAAGTATTAAAGAGAAAGCTTAATAGAGTTTAACTATAGTAGAAAGAGTAAAATTAAGTTAAAAAATATCCCCGAACTCTCTTAACTAACTAATACTAGGAAGAGGCTAAACTAGCTAGGGGATTTATATAATACTTTTAAGGCTATACTTCGTAAGTTTAAACGGAAGTCTAGAAAGATCTTCTTTATAGTCGATTATATATATAACGACTATAAGGTAAGATAAAGGCGATTTTTAAATAAAAAGGCCCCGAAATTATAAGTCTTCGCTAAGAATAACTAAGATACTTTCGAAAAATAAACTCTTATTTTAATTAAAGACGCTATTAATTAGGAAACTCTATTAGCTACCTAGCTAAAAAGGGCTTAATAACGGGAAAATTAGTTACTTTTAAAGTTTAGTTTTTATCTCGATTCTTTTAAAAGTTATTTTAAAAAACCCCTAGAAAAATTAAGAGTTTTAACCTTTTTTATAAAGTTATAACCTAACTTATAGAGTTAGTTAAACTTATATTTTATACCTTTTTTAGCTATAATACGGGAAGAAGCTATATAGACGGCTTAATATTATTAAGATACTCTAGGAGGCGGTAAGAAAAAATCTAATACTAGCTCTTTAGAGAAAAGAGAGAGGGAAGGCTACCGCGATAGTTATCGAGGGCGGCTAAGGGGAAAATCCTAAAGGGGTCGAGGTTAAGGTAGGGGAGGTTCTACCCTAGCTAAAAGGATAGAGAAGGATTTCTTTAAGTTAAACTAATCCTTACTTACTCGAGTAAACCCTTAAAAAAGTAACTAAACCCCTACTAAAGAGTAACTAAAGAAATCCTTTAATATTATTATTTATTATCGTTATAATAAACCTAGGTATATTACCCGAGATTATAACTTAGAGGCGAAAGTTAACTAATTTATAGTTAAAAAGGTAAGAAAAGCCCCTAAGTTTAAGTAAGCGCTCCTCCTCGGGCTATAATAGTCCCCGTAGTTATATAGCTTTACGCTACGGCGACTCTATTAAGGTAGGTACCGAAATAAGTATAAATTAACCTCGATATATATAGTAAAGTAAACCTTATCGATTCCTAGTTTGCTAAGGACTATAGATTAACCTTAAGCTATTTTTTAGTACTATAAATATAAAAGATTATAGTATAACTATTAGAATAAGATAGAGTATAGGAAATACTACTTAGGCTACTAAATAAAAGAAGTATAGAAAAAGTACTAATTTAGTATTATATTAGTATCCCTTTACTAGCTTAAAATTAAAGAAATTTAATCTTCCTTAGGATACTAACCTTAACTTAAGAAAAGATTATCCTTTTACTTTATATCCGCTAATAGTATTTCTCTACCTTAATATATAAAATTATCCCTAAAAAGGAATTTATTAAAGAGAGCTAGAGCTACCTTAGAGTATTTTTTATTTAAAAATAAAAAAAGCTAATTTTCCTTCTAAATAAAAAAGAAAAGGAGGAGATATAAAACTAAATACTAACTAAATTACCCTTAAAGCTAGCTTATTATACTAATATATTTTCCCTTTTTAAAGCGGATAAGTTACTTTTAGTTAAAGGGATAGACTACGTAATTAATTTATTATTAAGCGAATCGCCCCTATATAAGCTAATTTACCCCTTATCCCTAAGAGAGCTCTAGGTCTTTCGAGAGTATATTTAAGATTCGCTTAAGAAAGGCTAGATTTAGGAATTTAAAAGCTTTATAAGAGTACTTATTTTTTTTATCCCTAAGAAAGATAAAATACTAAGACTTTATATAAATTACCGAGGTCTTAATAGCGTTATAGCTAAAAATTAATACCCTCTCCTTCTTATTTTTAAAATTATAGACTATTATAAAGGTACTAAATATTTTTTAAAAATTAATATCTAAAATATATACTAGAGAATTTAAATTAAAGAAGGAAATAAATAGAAAATAGTATTTTATACTTAATATAGTTACTATAAGTACTTAGTTTTTCTATTTA